>CBVK0101356934.1:0-20611 GCA_900067695.1 Picea abies | reverse complement strand
CTTTGGGAGTAGACATTTGGTACTCAGTTGTAAATGGCTATGTAATCCCAAAGAATGCTCCAATCGATCCAAATGAGAAGAATCTTATGAGTTTTAATTCAAAATATAGACATGTTATTCTAGGAGCATTGGCACCCTCCATTTCTAACAAAGTGATGGGATGAAACACTACTAAAGAGGTATGGGACAAACTCAAGAGTATCTATGAAGGTGATCCAAAAGTTAAGCAGGTCAAGCTTCAACGACATAGAGAAGAATTTGAAAATTTGAAGATGGATGAAAAGGAAGATATTGCAACCTATTTTCTTAGAGTTGATGAAATTGTTAATTCTATCAGAGGATTAGGTGAAGAGCTCAATGAATCCTTGGTTGTAAAAAAAGTTTTGAGATCACTTCTCTTGAAGTATGATGCTAAGGTCTCCGCCATTGAAGAAACTAGGGACTTGACCAAAATGACAATGGATGGATTACATGGGTCTCTTATAGCATATGAAATGAGAATAGGTACAAAAAGTGACTAGCCAAACAATGAAGCAGCCTTTAAAGCCATAAAGAAGACAAAAGATAAGGATAACAACCTTGATGAAGAAATAAAAATTTTTGTAAGAAGGCTCCAGAAGGGAATTGGCAGATACAAAGGTAAGTCTCCTCTCAAATTCTTTAGTTGTGGTAGAATAGGACATATTTCTGAAAAATGCTACTATAAAAAGAGAAGTCTCAACAATAAAAGAACTTCTACTCCAAGGATGATGACATCTCCTTGGATGAGAGTGATGAAGAAGATAATCATGGAGGAGAAGTCCTCTTCATAACCTAAGAAACCCAGGATGATGATCACAAGAGTTCTAAAGAAGAAGAAATCATTTTTGAAGAAGATTTTGATGAATAAACCAACCTTGATTCTTTTTGGGGATACAAAGACAACGTAGAGAGTGAACAAGAAGATGAGAATCTTAAAAAGTTGAAGCATGTTGAAATTGAAAATATCAATCTTAGAAACACAAACATAAGACTAAAAGGTGAGTTGAGTATTTGTGAAGAACAAAATTATAATCTTGAAAGGACCATTGATAGCTTGAAGGAAAAATTAGAAGATTATGAGAAATTGAAAACAGAATTGTATCACACAAAAGGGGAACTACTATTGACAATAGAAAAGTTGAAGAAGTTCAAAAAAAGCACTGAAAAATTAGATGAGATCCTTAGCAGTCAAAGATCTCCAAACGATAAGACAAGACTAGGATACAATGGAAGTTTGAAGACAAAAAAATAAGAGAAGGAAGATGAAAAGGATGAAACCAACACTCTAGAGCAATTTGAACAACAAGATAGAATACTAGAATTAAGAAGGAATGAGACATCAAGAAGATCCTCTCCCATCAGGTATGAAAGAAATCATTATGAAGGAAACTATATAAGAATATATAGTGAACCTAGATGGACCACACCACAAAGAAGATCACTTACTCCTAGGTATCAAAATGTATTTCTTGGACATTGTTATACTTGTGGAAATTTTGGACACAAGGCAATCAATTGTAGAATCAATGAAAGGAATGAATACATAAGATACATGAATGGTGCAAATAGTATATATGGAAATGTTTGCAGACCTGTCAATAGAAATTATAATACATTTGACCCATTAATGGATCAAAATATTGTATGCTACAAGTGCAATAATATTGGTCACAAAGAACGAGATTGCAAAGAGATGAAGGAAGATAATCCTATTCCAAATGTCCCTATACCAACTACAACATGGAAAAGGAAATAAATTACACACAATGAAAAATGTTGAATAGCATTGGTCGCTAAAGAATGAAAATAAGAAGATGAATGGTTCATAGACAGTGGGTGCTCATCTCATATGATCGGAGATCAAAGAAAAATTTTCATCTTGAAGAAAAAGGGTGGAAATGTTGTATTTGGAGATGACTTATCTACCAAAATACTTGGAAAAGGAACTATAAATCTTGGAAGTGAAAATGTAAAAACAGCAAAAGTCCCATTGGTTGAATATCTGAAGCTTAATCTCCTCAATGTCAGCAAAATATGTGATCAAGGATACACTCTTACGTTTGAATCCTGAAAATGTAAAATCAGAGAAAAGAACTCAGGAAGATTGGTTGCAACTACAACAAGAAGACCAGACATCATATACATCCTAGACATGAAGAAGAGAGAGAATACATAAGCCACACAAAATGATTCCAAGGAAGAAAAAGTCCCAAAGACAAAAAATAAGGATGAAGTATTATTGAGTGCCACATGTTCAGGGAGAGAAGCCACAAAGAAGAAGGACACCTTATTCCATTGAACCAAGGGGGAGCAGCCCCACCCTTTTCCATTGATGTCAAAGGGGGAGAGAAATTGGGATCATGATGACAAGGCGAGCATGAGTGTTTCCATCAATGACAAAGGGGTATATTGTTGGAATATTGGTTGTTTTCATTGATTTCAACCCTAGTCATTGGTTGTAGTAATTGATGTCAACCCTAGCCATTGGATTTTGCACCCCCATAGTCATTGGTTGTACTCATTGATGTCAACCCTAGCCATTGGATTTTGGACCCCATAGTTGATCGAAGTAGACATACATGAAGAAAATTACACATGTATATACAAAACCCATCGATGGATATTATAATTAACGCTGCTTTCGGTGGTATGTGGCACGTCATGTGGATCCTCACGACTGAGGATAAATGAATTTTTGAAGATGACGATATGAATTGAAGAAGAAACTACATGTCAACCCTGATGTTAAAAGGAAGTGACATAAAGGGTATAAATACATCTCATTATACATTCATTTTTCAACACACACAATTTTATTAATGAACGAGATATATGTCGAATTTATAAGAAAATATGAAGTAAAGAAGGCCTAATTTCAAGGGAGGGTGAAGTCTTTTGGTGATGTGTTCTAAGGTATGTTATTTACAGGTCATCTTACCATTTTCTCTATAAATTTTCTTTCAGAATGATTCAGGTGGTGAAATTCAGAGGATATTGAGAAGACATATCTAGGTGCCTTTGGTAAACATTTCATCTCTTTATTCACTATAATTTTGGAGATACACTCTATGGAAGATAGGGTTTTTGACTAGTCCTGAAGCTAGTCATAAACAGGTGTTATGGGTAAAAAAATCATAATGTCTTCATAGAGAATCCAAATGAAGTAAGACTAATTTCATTTGAAATAGTACGGGATTTAGTTTATTATGTACGAATCTCAAAATATGATGTTAAATTTTGAGTGTGGGGCATGTTTACAGAAGCAAAAGAGCCTACCAGAATTGAATAAGGTCTACCATTTTCTCTATAACTCCTTTTCTAGGAGGATTCAAAGAGTGAAACTTGGAGGAGTTTCAGAGAATACATTGAGTAATATTATCTATAGGATCATATTATTCCAAGAAGTGAAGAATTGCAGAACTTGAAGAAGTCTCATGAAGCATTATCAGGTTCTATGTGATGGTTGGTTGATGGTGATAATTTAATGTAAATTTTTATTATCTCTCATATATTCTTGGGTGGAAGGAAGGGGCAAGGATGGAGAGGTCAACCCTTTCTTGATATTGGAGGATTTTATATTCCTTTTGGAGGTTTATCCCTCCCTTTATATTTGGAAGTTGTAGCTACCCTTTGAATTCATTACTTCCTTTGAACAATAATACATGATTACTTATTATATATTGTGCATGGTGTATTGGTGTATCTCTCATACAATTATTCATTGTTCATTGGCTAGTATTCATTTATGATTGGATATAAATTTAATACATGATCTGATTGAAGTACAAGTTCAAAAATACTAATTTATCTAAATATCGATTCACCCCCCTCTCAGTATTTCCAACACACTTCACAATTATATTCGTCATACATACTTTTCTCTTGTTTAACCCCACTAGTATTGATGACGTTTTTGTGCAAGCCACTCACCTTGAGAACAAGGGGAAGCATGTTCAAGAAGATCCCACGAAGAAACCTTCCAATATCCCACATAAAAATTTTAAGAAGTTGTAAAGGAAGGACAAGAAGACCGCCACAGTGACGAGAGAAGGAGGAAATCCATCTTGCACTCATTGCAAGAAAAGTGGTCATGATGAAGAACATTGTTGGAAACTGCATCCAAAAAAGAAACTGAAACAGTTCGGTGGAAAGGGGAAGACAAAAACTATTGCTACAGTGCAACAAGATCTTGGTTTTGATTAAGGAGATGAAGGAAATATCACAGCGGTTGGAGTACAAGGTAAAGATTACCTTCATGCTAGTTCAAGTTCCAATAATGAATCTCATGATGATGAACAAAAGAGGAATGAATTATTTCACATAAGAGTTGTATCTAAACATACTAAGATAGATACAATATTTTATCCAGGTTCCCAAGTAAACTTAATATCTTAAGAACTTGTCAAGAAGATGGGTCTTGAAACAAAACCACATCCAAAGCCTTATCCTCTTGGTTGGGTATGTGATAAAGAAAAACTTAATGTCACCAACAAATGTAGAGTCATATTTGCTATTGCTTCAAATTTGATTGATGAAGTGGATTTGGATGTTGTACCACTTGATATATGTGGCATAGTGTTGGAGAGTCCTTATATTTATGATATAAAAGCAATATTCTTTCGCAATGAGAGAAAATACCACCTTACTAAAGGGGAAGTGGAATATATTGTTAGAGATCATAGCATGAGGGTAAATACAACACTTGTTAGTGCAGGGAAAATGAAAAGACTCATAAACACTAATAAGAGATATGTACTCATGGTCATAAGAGAGAAAGATATTGGGACATACAATGCTTTCCAAGGGTGTGATCCATCTCATAAAAAGGAATTAATTGATATTGTTTCTAAGTATGATGATATTTTTTAAGAACTAGATGGATTACCTCGTAAGAGGGAGATCCAACATGAGATACATCTTCAACAAGATTCTCCTCTTCCTAATGTGGGCATGTATAGGATGTCAGTTTTAGAGATGACAAAGATCAAGAAGATGGTATAGGGCTTATTGGATCAAGGGGTCATCAGGCCTAGTTCATCAACTTGTGGTTCTTCGATCATGATGGTGCCAATGAAAGATGGCAGGTGGTGAATGTGTGTCAATTACCGGGCCTTAAATAAAATCATGGTGAAAACTCGATACCCTCTTCCTTGTATAGATGATTTACTTGATCAATTTAAGAATGTTGTTTATTTCACTAAGTTGGATTTACACAGTGGATATCATCAAATCAGGGTCGAAGAACACAATGCATGGAAAACTTCCTTTAAAATGAAATAGGGATTATTTGAGTGGTTAGTTATGTCATTTGGGATTTGTAATGCTCCGACAATTTTCATGCATGTGATGAATGATGTATTCATGCCTTTCCTGAATGAATTTGTGATTGTATATTTAGATGACATTCTTATTTTTAGCGAGACTTGGGATGAACATGTGACACATGTAAATAAAGTATTGGATACTTTTCAAAGGAAAAAGTTGTATGTAAAATTGTCTAAATGTGAATTTGGCAAGAATGCACTTGTGTACTTAGTTCATATTGTAGGAGGAGGACAATTAAAAATTGATCCTTCCAAAATTGATGTAATTGTAAATTGTCCTAAGCGAAAATGTGTAACATAAGTCTGAAGCTTCTTAGGTGCAGTCCAATATTGGAGGAGGTTCATGTCCAACTTCTCCTTTATAGAAAATCCTTTGCATGCCTTAACCAGTGTGAAGAAAACTTTTCAATGGGAATGAAAGCAACAAACATCTTTCAACACTTTGAAGGACAAGATCAATACCACAATAGTATTAGCATTGTTGAATATTCAACAACCTTTTTAGATCAAGGTAGATGCCAGCGGATATGCCATGGGTGCAGTATTTATGAAATATCGTAAGCCTATTTGTTACCACTCTTAAACTTTTAACCAAGTTGTTGTTAACTATCCTACATATTATAAAGAGTTGTGTGCATTAGTATAGAGAGTAAAGAAATGGAATCACTACTTGTTAGTGAAGGAAACAATCATAAGTACAGATCACCAACCCTTACAATATCTCCAAGAAAAGATCAAATTGCAACAATCTCGACACTACAGATGGATGGGTTTTCTACAAAAATTTCATTTGGTAATCAAGTACAAAAAGGGTACAAGTAACAAGGTAGTCGATATGCTTTTTAGACCTCCTATTGTTGCTTCTATTATTTTGAAGAATACTTATTTATATCATGATAGATATGTAGAACAATATGCCATCGATGAATATTTTAAAGAAGTATATGAGAAGCTAACCCATGGTGCACAGGTAGAGAACTATTGTCTGCAGGGAAAACTACTCTACCATCTTGGAAAACTATGTATTCCTAAAAGTGAAGGAGTCCATGTAATACGAGAAGCTCACACTTCTCTTGTGTCTAGGAATTTTGGGGTAGGAAAAAATATGGCTCATTTGTAGAGGTTTTGTTGCTGGCCTCAAATGAAAGCAATTGTAACTAAATATGTAAAGGGATGAGTGATGTGTTCTACTTGTAAGCCCACTAATAGAAAACTGGGGCTATATCCACCACTTCCTATTCCATCCCATCCATGGCAAAGTATCTCCATGGATTTTTTAGGGGGTTTACCAATGACCAAAGGGGGTCATGACTATTTGTATGTTGTAGTGGATAGGTTCAAAAAGATGTGTATCTTGATGCCATGTAAAAAGAAGATCACTAATGAGCATACTACTAATCTCTTATTTTAGTATGTTTGGGTTCACTTTGGGTTACCCACATCCATCATCTCAGATCGAGATAGTCGATTCCTTAGGGACTTTTGGACTAGATTTTGGAGGATGATGGACACCAAATTGAAGAGGAGCACTACTTTCCATCCACAGACCGACAGACAGATAGAGGTGGTAAATTGAACAGTGGTACTTTTTTATTTGAGGCTACTGCAGCAAGCATCCCAAATTATGGGATGAATAGATACCCTATGTACAACATGCTTACAATCGAGATTTACATTCATCCACTCAGAGTTCACATTTTGAGACATGTTTTGGGTACCTATCGAAGGTTCCTTTGGACTTGATGCATGGGAGAGATGTTTATGTAAATGAAGAATGAACATAGAACAAAGCCCGCAAGTTCATCCAGAGTATCCAACAGATACACCAGGCAGTCATGGAACAATTGGAGAAAAGTTAGGCACAGTATAAATCTCGACATGACAAGAACATGGTTGATAATCAGTTCTAGGTTGGAGACCGGTTATGGCTTCACATCAACAATGAGAGATTGAATGGAGAAGGTAAAAAAATCAAGCCCATTTTTTATGGACCCTTCACTATCTTGGAGAAAATTGGTACCAATTATTTTCATCTAGATCTTCCACCTTACATGTAGATTTACTCATTTGTGAACATTGAGAATTTGAAAAATTTTTAGCCTCCCATGATCATGGATCAAGATGAAAAAGTTTCAATACCTTAATTTGATTAGTTTGCACCTGATTACTTGGATTTTTTTATAGGAAGCTATCATCCTAGACAAGAGAATGTGGACTTCACGTAGGGGTGATGTTGATTATCTTCGAGTAGGCTTTAAGGGCACACATCCAAGAAAGGTAAAGTGGATAGAGAAGGACAAAGTGAGGGGACTCTTCCCTCACTTACCTGTTGATTGATGAAAGCTTCTGGTGGTGAAAAAATCTCTCAATGGGAAGGCGTGATCCAAAAAGGATCCATATAAGGCTAATAACAATTCATAACTCATAGAAGCAACTAAGAATGCTCGGAATGGCTTCAACAAATAGAGAAAGGGAAAAAATTCAAAGTTCCCAAAACTCAATGAAAAATGACATGATCACAAAGAGCATGTCGTAATATTCGTAATGGTGCAAACGACTCGTCAAACGGAGTTACGAATTAAAATATATTCACGGTCAAATTTTGGTCAACCTAGACAAGTCAGCAGGGGATGAGTCAGCATCCATACGGATGATGTCAACATATGTACAGTACACATGGTAGGAGTAGGAGGGTGGAATGTGGCATGGTGACATGGAAACACCATAGACTACCACATGTCACTTAGTTTTGGAATTTTTATGCCGTTTCGTGGACCAATTGGATCGTGCCATGTGGTAGTCCGTACAGTCTGTGTGTTGACATGGCACAATGATGTGTCATGATGTCATGGCATGATGAATTGGAAGAGGACGATGTGGCCCAATGAGAGGCCACCACGTGGCCCAATCATAGGCTTCCACATGGCAGGAGGGAAATTCTTAATGACAGTCTGTGACTGAAATTTGAAAAACATATAACTTGGTGGGTCTGCCAGATCTGGCTGACCACGTTAAACATAGCCATAGTTAGTCATTGGGATATGAATATAGAGCCTCTATTAACTAGTAGAAAAAACATTGATATACCAACACGCCACAGACCTTACGTTGCAACCATCACTGGGAAAAATATTTAAAAGGTGAATCCACCCAACCACCGAGGGAGGCACACGTACCGTATGACCATTTGAGCATGGAAAACGATGCATTCCAGTCATTAATGCAGGTTACAGAGGGAACAAAAACTGAGACAAATTTCTTATTGGGCATGGGAGTGCCAGAGTCAGATCGAAGCATGGAGATAGTCATTTTTAGGTAATTCGACGTCATGAATTCAGTGATGATGTTTTTTTTCTAATCTGAGCATTATTTCTACAGCTTAATTTCAGAATGAGGTATACTTATGTATTTTTCCAAATTATTTTGTTGATTTAATGAAAGAGCCTACCCATTTGAGAGTAGGACCCGAAGACGTAGTCCACTAGGGACGAACTCCATTATCAATTTTTTGTGTTCATATTTGATTCTTATGTATCTTCATTTTTGAGCTTTTCCTTCTTTAATTGTGCACTTTAATTTATGCTCATTTAATGTCATTTTTTATAAGTCACTCGATGAAAAGATCATGGATCATAAGGAGACATTGATGTATTCCCAACTATCGATGGTGAGAGAAACTGCCACTAATGAATACAAGTCTTGAGGTACTCATAGGACTCTAGGTATCGTCTCCAGAATAGATGAGTTGAAGTTGATGGAAGGAGAGCCACTGAAAGGAGATAATTAAGGCATATCTCATCATTCGGCATGAGGTACAAAGTAAGAGCTTGATGATTTGGAGGAAATCAGATGAATAACATGTTCATGAATCAACGACCTGGTGCATCTTTCATTTGTGTCAGATGAAAGTGATACACGAAAAAGACCCTCTGAATAGCAGCCAATAAGGAAAACTATTGACAAAGCCGAGGAAACCACCAATAAGGCTAATGGCATCCAAGACACTACATGAATCCCAATGTGTGAATAAATGTCTTGCCTTCGAACACAAGGGAAACCACCCAGTTAGCAACCAATGATGAAATTTAGATTGTTGGGTTCAAGGTTACCTACCTGTTGGCCCTTGACCAAGTTTTGAAGAATACTTGGCCATATTTGAGCATTTTTGGGACTGCACCAGCTTGCCAAAGATGGAGTGCAACGCGAAGCATAATTTAGGGAAGCAAGACCTATTTTTGGGTCCCTTTTAGGGTTTTGGGTTGATGTAAAGGAAAAGGGATATCGGCCCATGGGTTTACCCATGCTTAGGCCCATTTTGTAATCTATAAATAGATACTTAGGCAATGTAAGTAGAGGATGGTAGTACATCTATGTGATGTATAGCTAAAGTATTAGTACTAGTAGCTAGATCTGTGTGATTGGATGTATATTGCAAGTCCTATATGCATGATTGTAAGGAGATTGAAAAGCTCAGTGCAATTTGTTGTAGTTTTTTGCTAAAGTGCAAGGAAGAAGGATCTAGCGAGCTGCACAAATCTTCTGTCCTATGCGAAGTAAGGGTCACTGAAGCTCTGTGATGTAACCTCTTGACTGAGATAATATAAAGAAGAAGACTTTGTGGATGTAGCCCCAGGGTGGGGGTGAACCACGACAACTTTGTGTATTGTGCTCTGTGCTTCAACCTAATGTGTTTATCTCCTTCTTGGCTAAGTGCTTGTTGTGATTAAATAGATCTAGTTATTATATGTGCTTATGATATATGAATGAATGTTAGATCTGATATATAAGATGCTTAGTGCTTGATCTGTTGAATCTAATATATAGTTCTGTGGCTAAGTACTGAATCATCTTTAGTCTAAGTATTCACTGCGATGCTCTGTGCTATATGCAAAGTACCATAAGGGTTAAATATTGATGAATGATCTATGTTAAGTGCAATGTAAAATATATAATTATAGATCAGTGTCCCAACTAAGGTTGCAGACATCTGAGTCCTGCAACCACCCTTGCCTCTACCTTGGGTGAGACTTCATCTGCTTCGCAAGTGTTGCCAAAAGGGCTGGTAGTTAGGGTTTGTTTGGTTCTCTCTTGAGTGTTGAACCCTGGGTCTACCCCTGTGCCAACAAATCATTCCGTTGTCGGGACCTAGAACTGTGATTGCTGGGAACTAAAGAAGAAAAATATTTTTGAGAAATAATCTCTATGCGTAGATCTGTTTCCCTAGTGCGCAGTATTCTACTTGACCTATGAAGCTTTGTGTCAAGAAATAAAGGTCATATCTGAAGGAAAGAGATGAGATCTGCAAGAAAGAGGTTGATACTAAAGAAAAGAAGTGAGATCTGAACACTATATTCTCGAAGAAAGGTAAAAGTAGAAATTACCGCAGAAAAGAGGTAAGATCTATAAGCTCTAGCCTCTAGTAAAGGTAAGAATCATTCAAGTTTTAGATATGAAAGCTTTGTGCTCTATATAGGTAAGATAAGTGGAATTTTTTTTGTTTCTGAAGCATGAATTTAGGTATGCTTGATAGATTTTGTCCTACCCTAAAAACTAGAGCATTGTTAGATAAAATAAATTTTGATATGAATAGGTCTGATAGGAATAGTGAAAAATATGTTATACCTATGCATAGAAAGAATTTTTGGACTAACCAATGGATGCAGGATCCTAGAAAGAAATTTTTGCAGGCTAGCCATCATGATCCTAGCGCGCATTATAACAAGAGTTGGGGATCGTGGACAAGAAAGAGAGGATTAACTTTACAATTGCAGAAGACCGGGACATCTTGCTAAGGAATTCCCTGGGAGAAACCCTAGTTGCCTCTGTTGTAAAGCTATGAACCATGAAGTATTGGATTTCCCTAGAATGATTGCTAGACTTGAAAAATTGAATATGGAACAAGAAAACTTTGAAGGAGATCAACAGACTAAAATTATGGAAGAACCCCAGAAAGAATCAGAGATCATGTTACTGAAAATAAAAGAAACCCTAGATGATCATAAGGATGTCAGTTTGTTAGAGATCTTCAAAGAAAAAAAGAAAATAGAAGTAAGAATAGGAGACTTCGAAATTGACTGTGCTCTAGATGAGGGAACACCAATGAACATTATGACAAAAATCACTTGGGAAACCCTAGGAAGGCCTACTCTGGTCCCTTCACTAGGAACCATTGGATTATTTAAAGGAAAAATGGTAACCCTATGTGGCAGAATTACCCAGATAGCTATGAGGTACCCATGGAACTTCGATAGAGAAAGAGTTCGAAGTCATTAGATTTATTAAGGACCATGTCCCATTTCCAGCTTTGATAGAAAAGATCTAGACTGAAAAAGACTAGATCTGGAGGAAAGAAGAAAAGGAAGCCCTAGAACAGAAGAAGTAAGAAATCATGGAATTTATGACTAGAAGGATCACCTACTTGATGGAGGAACAAGAGAACAGATCTCAGTTGTTAAAAACCAGGGACCTGGATGTTCAAGCTGTTAGAGTGTTAGAGGAACCACAGAAGACCGAAATACCTAATCCATATGATGAAGGATTATTACCCTTGGATCTGAAGAAAGAACCTATGCAATGCGAAGTGACTATGTCGAGAGAAGATAAGACTTAGAATGGAAAAAGGATGACCGATACTAAGCTCACTGGGAAAAAGGCTAAGAAGCTAAGTAAGAAGAAGGAAAAAATCAGAAAGTTATATAAGACTCTAGAGGAAACTTCGCAGAAGGAAAAATCATAAGAATTGAGCTTCATCGAGATATCAGAACAACAACATTTGCCACTTCGCCATGGTGCAACAATATAGTCGTTGGACTGATATACTTGTTCGACTTCCACCCTGAATGGGTTGAAAAGAAATTATGGGTTCCCACTAGCCTTGGATAGCACCATAATGGATAAAACAGAGTTAATGAAGGCCCCATATCCATTGCAAGAAGATCGTTGCTACGTTTCCCTACTTAGTCCATCGTGCCATGCACCGAGAATAATTTTTTCTAAGTGAGAATTTGAGCTCGAAACTTGAGATTACTTCACCCTATGATCATTACCTTGTTCCCATACTATTCATCGTAGTCTCTAAATTCATTTTCACACCTGAGCTAGTGGACCCAAGCTTGTATGTCAGATGATCTCAGCGTTGTTGAGAAAGTAGTTGAAGAAGTTTTGATTGACCTAATGGTTGAGAGAGTCATGTCAGAGAGAAGGATTTCTATAGGTGTGAAAGCATCATCGTCAAGAGGATTCCAAGCTTCTCCTTCCACTGCTCACAGAGCAAGATCTTCCAGAACCACGACTGAGACAAGAACAAAGATTAGAGACAATATTGCAAATGCCAAGCTGATCCTGTGCATTCTGTTGGTTTACATACCACCTTTGAGCGGAAAGATTAACCATGACAGTGTACCCAGAGACTTTGAGTACACCTTGATCACTGTGTATCTTCTGAAAGGGGTGTACGTAGTACATGCTGACCAAGATAAGCTCACAACATTGAAATTTAATGATTTTAACCTTGGAGATCGCAAAACCTATAGCATGTTAGCTCCGCATAAATACATAACCAAGACCAAAGACAAAAATCCTAAGATTGTCCCGTAGTCCTAGACCCAGAACCTTGCGTAGTCCACACTACTCAACGTAATTAAGATCCCTCACTTCGATAGACACCAGGAAGTCAACGCATGCATCAGGTTGTTGTTGTCTTGCTACCATGGCAGATACTTATGGTTGGACTGCCACATCACTGTGGATCCAACTCTGATCAATCAGATCACAGGACTTAGTGTGCAAGGCCTTGACCCACAGGAATTTTACCTAGGAAAGACCTCAGACTGAGCACTAGCATAGCGAATAAAGGAAACTTATGGTGATGTAGAGAAGGGTATGTGAGGCTACAAGGTAGCCTCTATCCAGAGTGGTGTAGTGTGACTTACATGTCAGTTGATCGTGGGAAAGTTAGTTTGCAAGAACATACCAACATAGGTGACTGGCTTCGTAGTTGACCTCGCAGGGAAGTGCGTCGAGGGACCACAGATGAATTGGGAACAATATCTTGTAAACCAGTTAGAGCTAGATTGCAAAGGAGTGCAAGACCAAGGGTATGAGTTCCACTTTAGTTGGTTGCTCATACTCATCGCTTTCATCGCTTGGGAACTGCCAGAGGGAGCCACTTTTTTGGAGATCGAACCTTTCAAACCACTAGCCATGAAGTTATGTATGCTGTGGTACTCCAACAACATGAAAAAACAGTGGCAGTCCAATGTTGTCTTCCACAACTACTTCAACCAACTGAAGAATGAAATTCAGTCTACACCGTGAATCACCCCAAACGTACTTCATAGGTTTAGACCTTTGATAAAATTTAGCGCAGACTACCACTTCACCTATATTACAGTGCACAGTGATGAGTATAAACAATAGCTCCAATCCTACTACAAGCTGACGGAAGATGACTTGGAGGAGATTACCAAGGAATGGTCAGCGGACCTCCTTGTTGCAGCAGACCCCTCAGACATGTCCTACGAGGAAAGCCCTGAAGCTATGTCGTATACACCTAGGCCAAGTGGGACTAATAAGGATGACGAAGTTGAAGATGTCCCTAGCACATCCACAAAGACTACTTTGATCTCACCTATGTAGGGAGGTGATCGTGATGAGCTAAGCAGTATAGAAGTTGAGAAAAACAGAGGTGAGGTTACTCCACCTAGAGAGGAGGAGGATCCCTCCATGAAAAGAAATATGACACCACCAAAACCCTCCTCCCTAAAGAAATCTAAGGCCACCCAAACCACGCTTAAAACTACCCTTATCCTGGATGACTTCAACTTCTTAATTGTCGCGCTGAATGATGTTTCACTAGAGCTCGCAAAAAAGAAAGAAGCAAAGTAGGAGGAGCTATTCAATTGAATCAAGGGAGAACTCAAAGAAGTGCAAAAGGCACTCCAGTCCAACCAAGCAGTTTCTATAGCACCCTTGATAAGAAAAACATCAGGAATAGGTGATGAGCCCACTCAATTACACCTGATCGCTGATCAAGTTGAAGCTCGCCTTCATCGATATCAAGAAGACACGGCACAAGCCACCCAGGCTTTGATGAAAGCATAGAAAGCACTTCTAGAACAACAAAATGAGGAAGAACGGGAAAATATTACCTTCAAATCGAAGTGGGACGCAGAAAAGGAATAGTTGCTAGCAGATCAACTTGAAGTAAAGGAAAGGGTTCACAAGGGACTGCACTCTATGACAGTCATAGAAGTGAAGATGGAAGACCATCTCCCACAACAGGTGACCCAACTGGAAGAAGTAATCCAACAAATCCAATAGTGCATCACAGATATAGAGCTCTGCGCCATGCCCGAGACCCCCCAAGAAATAAGATATCTAAGAGAGTCCACTACTCGAAGCGCAGTTGGCCGATTAAAAACCTTTGCCTTAGAATGCAAGCAGTTGAGTGCTAGAAGCGCCCAGACTTATGAAACCCTCACAAAGAATCCATAATTGTAGACATTAGAGGCACAACTCCAAGAAGAAAAGAAACATGCAGACATGGTACAGGCAAAGATAAATACTTTGACCCCAGTCAAAAGAATGAAGAGGTTTGCAAAACAACGCACAACCCAACAATAGGTACATACGCTACAAAGTAAAGTGATGGAAGTCTCCCAATGACTTCAGCCAATCCAAGAAAAGGCATGCCAACTATTCGTTGAACTTGAAATCCAGGGAGTTGAACCCGAATAGGTTGTCATCACTGCAGAACAACACCTAGAAGGACCGCTCAATGACACAGTGATCCAAAAATTTACTGAGTAAGAGGTTGTCACACTGCAGCAAGTCGAAGCAGATCGAGCCAAGATCGAGGCATTTGAGGTGGAATTGATCAAACATGAGTGACTTGGGATGAGTCACAGTGAGTGTTGGGGTCCTGTTGGCCCTTGACCAAGTTTTGAAGAATACTTGGTCATATTTGACTATTTTTGGGACTGCGACAGCTTGCTAAAGATGGAGCGCAACGTAAAGTGGAAATTAGGGAAACAAGACCTATTTTGGGTCCCTTTTAGGGTTTTGGGTTTATGTAAAGGGAAAGGGATGTCGACCCATGGGTTTACCCACGCTTAGGCCCATTTTTTAATCTATAAATAGATACTTAGGCAATGTAAGTAGAGGATGGTAGTACATCTATGTGATGTATAGCTAAAGTCTTAGTGCTAGTAGCTGGATCTCTGTGATTGGATGTATATTGCAAGTGATCTGTGCATGATTGTAAGGACATTGAAAAACTAAGTGCAAGTTGTTGTAGTTTTGTGTTGAAGTGCAAGGAAGAAGGATCTAGCGAGCTACGCAGATCTTCTATCCTGTGCGAAGTAAGGGTCACTGAAGCTCTATGTTGTAACCACTTGACCGAGATAATATAAAGAAGAAGGATTTGTGGATGTAGCCCCATGGTGGGGGTGAACCATGGTAACTTTGTGTATTGTTCTATGTTCTTCGACCTAATGTGTTTATCACCTTCTTGGCTAACTGATTATTGTGATTGAATAGATCTAGTTATGCTATGTGCTTATTATATATGAATGAATGTTAGATTTGATATATAAGATGCTTAGTGCTTGATCTGTCAAATCTAATCTATAATTATATAGCTAAGTACTGAATCATCTTTAGTCTAAGTATTCACTATTATGCTTTGTGCTATCTGCAAAGTACCAAAAGGGTTAAATATTGATGAATGATCTATACTAAGTGCCTTGTAAAAGATATAATCACAGATCAGTGTCCCATCGAAGGTTGCAGACATCTGAGTCCTGCAACGACTCCTGCCTCTACCTTGGGTGAGACTTCATCTACTTCGTAGGTGTTGCCGAAAGGGCTGGTAGTTAGGGTTTTGTTGGTGCGCTATTGAGCGTTGAACCCTGGGTCTACCCCTATGCCAACACTACCCATAAGGAAAGTAGGACCAGGGTGCACAATAAGACTACAACTTCATGTGATTCTAAGACACACTAAGGGTATAGCCAACATGCAAAGTCAAGAATTCTAAGGAATGGACAACATAGGTTGATAGAGATCCTTTGAACAAGAGCATGAGACATATGGAAGAATTTGGTGGCATAGAATCAATGATGAAACTTTGAGATGTAGGAGGCATCTATGAAACTCTCCATAGGGACTGGAAGAGTAACTAGTCAGGGGAGTAAACCTTTCATAATGATCTCAACTTCCTAAGGTCATGCTAAACCCAAAATTTTGATGACAACTAGACTCAAAAATTTTGTGCTATGTTCAATGGCGACACGACTGCTACCAATATAACATAATATTCCTTTCCCTCCCGTATTTTTTTGTTTTTTCATAGTCAAATGAATGCTATGATACAAAGGAGGAAATGAGTGTCACAAGTAAGCAAAACTAGTTCCAGCAGTGGAACATACCTATGCTCAATGCAAGGAGGTGCATGCAGGAGATGGACACTCGGGGGAATGTTTCCTCCTGGGTATAGGGTGTCAAGATGCAAAGGATATAAACAAGGCTCTGCTTGGCTAATGATGCAAACTGTTGAGGTGAAAGGATTATAATGCAAAAGCGAGAACCAACAATAGGCCCGATAATGCAAGCAAGGACATGAGATGCAATTACAACTTAATGGAAAAAAATGTCCTTTTTCATAATCTTAGTCTACTTGGTTTGAAAAATGAACAAACTTGCACCAAATAAACGTCCTTTCAAATCCAATTTACGAGTGTGAAGGAGAAAAGTTCACTTGACAATCTTTTCACTTTTTGAAACGAGTCAGAAAAGAGATTAAATAAAACTCGCTTGGGAGTCCTCTAGGTATAGGTCAACATGTTTATTAGTAAGAAATGAGGTTTGGCATAAAGTAATGTATTAGCTATAAGGGACTCTCGTTCCTACGGAAAACATCTTTGCATGGGCACCAAATGAAGAAGAGGATCTAACTAGGGTACCCGTGTTTGGTAAGTCTCTACCATTTGATAACAACACTTCTAGTTGTAGACAAAATGTTATGTGTCACTATAAAATGGGTTCGTACCTAAGGCGTATGAGTGACATTCATAGGACGATGAAAGTGTGCATGATGAAGTGGATACCTATCCTATATGTTGGGTAACAAAAATACCTATCCAAAGCTATGAATGAGTGACAAGGCACTAAAAACTGCAATAATCCCTGGATAAAACTACAAAAACCATCTCCATCCATTGTCGTATTAGTTCATTAGGCCAAAATATTGTACAAAACTATACAAAGTGGGTAAAACTTTGCTATAAATAGTAAAAAAACACCAATTTTACTATACCATTTGTATTTTTTACTCAAATAGTGGATTTTTAACCAATTTTCCTTCGAGTTTAAACTGTTGATTGTGGGAGATACGAGCGATGGAATCAATGACTGTCTAGATCAGGTAAGTCCTCTTGGTCTCCTCTTTCTTTTCAGTGGATTAAAATTTTTAATTAGGCCTCATTTTTTAAGTTATTTATGGCACAAATTGAAAACTTATTTATGCACGGGCTACAACTTATTGGGTCACATATACACATGCTTATATGTGATTGTTTAAAATACATCCAACATACAAGCATCCCTATACGCAACTCTTTACACTGCATCTCACATACACATCCATGAATAAGGTTTTTTAAAGGTTGCTAACTCAAAAAATGGTTTGACTCTTGTAGGATGGTGCTAGAGTGGAGAGAAAGAGACCACGATGAGGTGGATGCTGCAGTGGAGAGAGATATAGGGGCCCAAATGGCCTTAAAAATATGTGGGCTATATAATTTTTGATATCTCAAAGGTATGAGGGCCCAAGTGAGATTGCTACAATTGCTCATGGATTAATGGGATCCAGATAGTGAGAGCTTCAACCTTGATGGGAAACCATTAAGGATTGAAGTTGAGGACATTTATTTCTTGAAGGGATTGTCATGTCGGGGTGAGGTGGTCAACCTCAAAGCCAAGGGAGCTAGGAGTGGCATGAAAATCAAGGAAAACATAGCCACTCATTTCATTGCAGGGACTGAGAAAGTAGGGATCCAACTCCCAATCAGAGTGCTAAACAATCTAAGCCTCAATATTATTGTCCTCGTTTTGACACAGATCACAGGATCGACCTCTTTCCACCAAGAATCGAGGTTGTTTATGTTCTACTTAGTAGAGTGCTTGAGACCCATGGTGTACGAATGGTGCACCTCACTACTAGACAACATCAAGAGGCAGCTGAAAGCATGCAAACAAGGTAGTAAAAGGAACTTCGGGTTTGCTTCTATCCTTTGTATTTTTTGTTGGAATGTTTTCAGAAAGAAGGTAGAGTATGATGGTTGGCATGTTTAACAAACAGAGTATTCTTGTCATTGATGGCAAGATCAGATTCTTCCTATGGCAAGATAAGATTATTCTTGTCATTGATGGCATCGATGGAAAAACATGAACAGAAGTAATTTCAGGAAGACCAACATCACAACTCACACAGATTCGATAAGTTAGGAAGACTAGCAGCGCAACAATGATCTAATGACAAGATTGAAGTATTGGTCAAACTCCATTTCGAAGTTTTGGCTATCGAAATTTCAGATATCGGGAGATGGAAATGTCAAGGCTCTTTACAACAGGAATCTCGAAATCATGAAATGTGAAATGCCGATATGATTGGTCAAACTCCATTTCAGAGTTTTGGCTATCAGGATTTCAGATATCAGGAGATGGAAATGTCAAGGTTCTTTATAACAGGAGTCCTGAAATCGTGAAATGAAAAACGCCAAAATCTCGTCAACCATCCACCTCAGGGGGTTATGTGAAACGTTCAATCACTTCAAAGTTTCAGAAATCAGGAGATGGAGATGTCAAGATCTCCAACTATAGGAGTCCCGAAGTCGCGAACCCCGAAATCGTGATATGCAAAATCACAAAGAGATCTGGACCGTCAAATCATCTAAAGTGTGGACTATTGATCTAACTCCCTTTCAGAGTTTCGGAAATCGGGAGATGGAGATGTCAAGAACTCCTACCATAGGAGTCTCGAAGTCACAAACCCTAAAATCGCAATATGCGAAATCATGAAGAGATCTAGATCATCGAATCTTCTAGAGTGTGGACCGTTGATCTGACTCCATTTCGGAGTTTCAGATATCAGGACATGGAGCGTCAAGAAACTCTACCATAGGAATGCCGAAATCCTGAAATATTGAAAAGAGAAACGCGTTTTGGCTCAACCTGTGGTCGCAACCATTGGTCACATCAGCGGAAGATGAAGGAAGGAGCTAGTTTAGACAAGCTCCATTTCAGAGTTTTGGGGATCGAGACATGGAGAGTAACGAAATATTTACAACGAGGATCCTAAAATACCGAAATGTGAATTGGTGAAATAAACGCAAGATCACATGAAGTCAATCTAATGGTGCAGGGGATTTTGGGCATGATCAGAGGGCTAATGTTTCTCCTCGCAGTCTAACTGTTGGAAACCATTGATGGTCTCTGCCAAAGGATTTGAAGAGACCTCTGTGTGATCGCCAGAGGAGCTAAAGAGTCTCCAAGCTTCTTCTAGTGAATGAAGATGATTCTTAGAGGGACTGACAAGTGGATGAGCGTTGAAGTTTGTAACTAAAGCATAAAATATAAGCTCGACTATGCCAGAGAAGACGAAGAATCTCGACTACCATAGAGGCTAAGGAATCTCAGCATGACATCCAGTGATGTTGAATGCATGGGAAAACTACCAGAGAAGCTGAGAAGTCATAATGATGATCAGACAGAGCACTCACTGTGAAGAGATGCAGAAGCATTGTGCATATTGCATGCACAAGGTGCACAGAAGCTATAAGAACATGACACAGAGAAGTGATGAGGTCGTTGTTGCTAAGGTGAAGTAATGCAAGTGTGAAGAAGTAAAGGGGTGGTGCAGCAGCTGAAATGGATAGGAAATAAAAGGTGCATTGAATGGGAATGGCACACAGAGCACAAAAGGCAAAAGAATAGAATGGGTAGCGGATGCATGCAGGAAGACAATGAGGAAGACTGAGTAGCAAAATCTTGCAGAACAGTGATGAGACTGGTAAGCTGTTATTGAACACTATATCACTATAATAGGCTTCAATATTTCATATTTATAATCGAGGGTGGTAGGGAGGTGCTAGAGAGGACTGGTGTCCTCAAAGGTTCAAGTGGGTGCTTGAACAAAGGGAGTTGTAGCTTCCTTCTAGTTGGTGCTAGAGAAACCAGGGAGTTGTAGCTTCCTTCTAGTTGGTGCT
>CBVK0101356913.1:0-12513 GCA_900067695.1 Picea abies | reverse complement strand
AACAAAACAACAAGCAAGAATAATACTCTTTTGATAATAGTGATAAAACAATAGCACGAATAATCGTCACAGTACCTCCTTCAGGGCTATCACTTGTGACCTGCCTGAAACAAAGAACAAAAGTAAGAGATACAATACAAAATGAAATCAACACTCTTCTAGTGTTGTGATCAAACATTCCTCCATGGTAACCTGGAACCAACACAAGAAGTTTCTCCTAGAGGAGATGTTAGTTGTGTTATCCCCTATCCTAGGGATAACTAAGGAGAATATGTCTCGAGGCCCACAAGTCCTAGACATGGAGTATCATGAGCCATATGACTTGAGCTTGGCCCCAAAGGGCCCATCTTTTCTTCAGCGCCTCCTATCTATCAGCAGCAGCACCATCCATCCATCCCATCGACCTGGTTCTGAAGTAGCAATGGGTCTTGCTCCATGAGGTAATGAGTCCAAGTATCATGGTATGTGTCACTCTGATTCTCAAAACATTTGAATATGTGCACTGAATTCTCTTTTGTTGCATGACGTTTGCTTGGAAATTATACTCTTTAACTTGCCCATACCTGGGGGGGATGATAGAGTGCCCTAGTAAGTTGGTTCCCTTAAGGGATGAGTTTCGACTGGGTGGGTCTTGTTATTCCCCACTTTCAGGGATAACTTGGAGATCATGTCCCGAGGCCCACAGGTCCTAGACATGGAGTACCGAGAGCAGGATTGACTTTAGCATGGCCCTAGAGGCCCACCTTTTCTTTCTCCAAGCATCTTTATCTTGTCAGCAGCAGCAGCATCTATCTTGTCAGCAGCAGCAGCATCCATCACCATCGACTTGGTCCTGTGTCAAAGAAGGTTCCTGCTCCATGAGGTAATTGGACTGGGTATCATGGTATGTCACTTTGATCATCAAAACCATTGAATGTATGCATCTGATTCCTTTTATTTCTAACAACTGCTTGGATCTTACACTTGCCCACTTGACCATGTTTGGGGGGACTGATAGGGTGCCCTAATAGGCCTGTGTCTGTAGGTTTTGGTTTGCCACTGGGGGGATTTCTGAAAAGTCATCGTCCGCTCCCATCATAGCACCACTGTTGTTTCATCTTGTTTCCCGCTCACTTGTCCCATTCCACTTGTCCGAGCACTAGGTTGACCTATGTTCAGGATTGCACCTTATCTCGTGGGAAGAAGGGGCTAAAGGCCCAGAAAGTAAAACCAAGCTGGTAAAAAACAAAAGCCAAAAAATGAAACCTCGAGATGCTTCGCCTAGGGATCCCCGAGAAAGCAATAAAAGGCTTCTCAGCAAGAAACAAGAGGGACCCGAAAAAAATAATAAAACAAGACCTAACCAGAGGATAAGGGGTCTCATCACGAGCCAGCCTATTAGGTCCATGGGTACCTAGCAGTATGACATTGCCACCAGCTGGTTACCACGCCAGGGCAATGTCTCTTGGTTGTATGGCCAAGGGAAAGGGGGTCTCATCACGAGCCAACCTTCTCATTTCCGTAAAAGTACTTGTGGGTAATGCTGCCACCACTGGTCACCCTGCTAGGGCAGTGTCCCCTGATTAGCTCTTGAACAAAAAAAGGGAAAAGCAATAAAAATAAAAGATTGAAAAGAATAAGAATAAAAGGCAAGAATGGACTTGGAAAAAATGCATCCAGGACAGGTACAGCTCGCCCTCTAACAAAGGCACCCACAGGTAACATTTCTTGCATCCTTGGCCCTCATTGCACCTAGATGCTTGGACTTCCCCTAACCACATCACCCACTTACATGGCTTGGATGAGGTCTCTTCCGAGAACTTCCCTTTTCCAGTGGGCACTAGCCCAATAGGACGCCTTGTCCTTTTCTCAGACTTGTATTGTAGGCTTGTGTAACGTCTTTGAGCTGTTAACTGACGTATTAGGGATTTTATGCACATGTTTAATAATATTGATGATGAGATGTGATTGACATTGCTATGATCCCTGTGACTGATGAGCCCATGGAGGTTGTACCTTTTGATGAGCAGGACCATGCCCGACGGACAGGTACCATTTCGAACCGGTACACATGGGGAGATGATCAGTTCGGATCTCCATGGGGCTAAAGAGCCAATCAGGGGGATGTTGAGACCCCATCAGCGGGCAGAGACAGGATAGAGATGGATCAGGGGCTTTGCACCAAAGAAGAAGAGGATGTTCCACCAGACGCACTTTGGTAGAGCTTGACCTATAGGGGGATTGACCCTCTTTCAGTGAAACGTTGGCCTTGGAAGGCCTGGGACGTCACCCTTGATGACCATGATGTCATCCAGCCTATTGGACGTCTTGGGAGGCAGACTGGGTAGTATTGGCACGTGTGGCATGATGGAGGAGCCCAAGGAGGGCTAACGTTTTGCTCCAGGATGCCCCATTTGCCCTAAAAGGGGCTAACGTCTCCTTTGGAGGGGCTTCATGTCTCTTTTCAGGTTGATTAGGGTTTTAATTTGACAATTTAATGTAAACAGTATGATTTTAGCATTTTGGCCTTGTCGACCTTTTTACATGACCTAAAATGTAAAATTAGGTCATGGAATGGTATAAATGAAGGATTTTCACCTTCATTTTAAAACACAACATACTGACTCCATAAGGAGGTCTGAAATTTGAGCCCTCTCTTGGGATATTGGTTGATTTAGTGATGCGCACTTGTTGAAGGAGGATTATTTTGGCATGTTTTGGCATCTCTCTTGAAGGAAGGTGTTACAACTAGGGTTTGCATTGATATTTCTTGGTGATATGTAAGTAATTTTATGCAAAACTTCTTGAATGAATGGTTGTAGTTTCATTTCTTGCATATGTTTATGATTTTTGCTGAACAAAACCCTAGGTGACAAGCACACAAGTAGGTCCTTGTCTCATGTCCCCTTTGAGAGAAATTTTCAGCCATTGATAGAGAAGAGAGAGCCTAACCATAGCTACACCCTCTTTTTCTCTTCATTTATTGCTAGTCGTACTAAGAAGAATGAGACGCCTTAAGCCTAGGTCTACTACACTTTGGATCGATTTTTTCTAGGGTTTGTTGAAAGAGCCTTGTTGTAGCAGCACTCTACTTCATCAAACCCTCTTGTGTTAGTTTATGCTATCTTTTAGCCGTTTTTGCCATTTGAGTTAAAGAAGGAGGAGAGAGCACTGAGGCCTAGTTCATCTACACCAAAGTGAGCCTCTCTCCCCTAGGGTTTTGATTTTGAGGCCTTGCCTTAGCAACACCTCAAAGCCTCTCCCTCTAGTCCTTAGCCATTTTGACTCTTGTCTCCTTCAGCTCTTGCGTCCTTCACTTTTGACTCCATTTAACCCTAAGGCACTGATCTTAAGACCTCATGCATTGAAGTGAACCTGATCAAAACTACTCTCAAACTCTTGAATCAAAACCCTAGCCTATACTAACCTTCTAACCCTATATGTTGCCATCATCTTTAGCCATAATATCATTGATGCAGCAAAACATTTTACTTTATGAGCAATTGAATGGTGATTAAAGGCATAAATTAAATGACATATTGATTTATTACATTGAATGCCATATCGTTCCAGCATTTATTGGTGAAGTGACATAATTTTCATTGCTATTTATAAACATTGACTTCGTCAATATTTATTGTCAAATTGCTTATATGTTTATCAGATAGTCATTAAATTTACATGAAGTACTAACCCATTGATCAAAGCTTGCATATATCAGTTTATTGTTGCTTTGTCTCAGGCAGATGTATCTCTTTGGGGGGTTTTACTTTATCATTGGCCTTTGGTCGGACTATCTGCTCAGTGGTGACTTGTGAGGGGGGAATAACTACTTTATCTTGTAATCCTTTGCCTTCTCAGAACCCCAGGTCACCGAGGATGTCTCCCCTGGGTCTTACCACCCTAAATAGAAAGAACCATCCCATTGTGGTGACATTGGGTGGGATTGGTTCCTATTACACCAGTTTGGCCTTCAAACCTCAAGCCTTTATTCTTGCTACAAACTGTGCGATAACAGGTCTATGAAAGGTCATCGTCCATTCCTTCCATACTTACCAATTTCCATCATTATCCCTCTCATCATTCTGCTACATTGGTTCAAGCATTGGGTTTGCCAAGCTAGTAAGGGTTGTGTCTTGCCTTGTCGGAGGAAGGGGCTAAAGGCCCAGAGGGTAAAAGAAACTGGCAAAAGTTAAAAGCCAAAATGAAACCTTGAGATGCTTCGCCCAGGGATTCCAGACAAAGCAATAAAAAGTTTCTCAGCAAGAAAAGGGGACCCATAAAATAAAATAAAACTCAAGATCTAGTTGGTGGACAGGAGGTCTCATCATGGGCCGGCCTATTAGGTCCATGGGCATGTAAAGGTATGACACTGCCATCCATCTGGACACCAAACCAGAGTAGTGGCTCTTGGTGGCATAGCCAAGAAAAAGGGGGTCTCATCACAAGCCAGCCTTCTCATTTCTGTGAAATGCTTGTGGGTACTATCGTCACCACTGATCACCACGCCAGGACAGTGTCCTCCAGCTATTCTCTTGAAAAGAAAAAGCAATAAGACAAAGAGTAAAAGGCATTGAATGGGCTAGGAAACAATGGCATCCATGACAAGGTGCAGCTCACCCTCTACAGAGGCACCCACAGGTAAGACCTACATTTCCTTGTTATCACTCCACCCCTTGCCCAAACATTCCCTACACCATCTCATGCATCTACATGACCTAGATTGGTCTTCACCTGGGAAGCACCCCAAACCTGAGGAGGATTAGCCCAATAGGACATCCTGAGACCCTCTCCAAACCTAGCTTGTTAAATTGCATAACGTCTTTGAGCATTTGTCTAGGTAAAGGGGGCTCTGATGCACATGTTTGGGTAACTTGATTATTAGGTGTGATTGACATTGCTATGATCCTTGTGACTTATGAGCCCATGGAGGGCGTACTTGTTGTTGCAGGACCATGCCCGACAGACAAGTACATATGGGGAGATGATTACTTCAGACCTAAATAGGGCTAAAAGCCCACTAGATGGATGTTGTGACCCCATCCAGGGGTAGAGGGACACCAGAGGCTTGCACCGGAGAAAAGGAAGGACGTTCCACCAGAGACACTTTGGCAGGCCTGGACCTAGGGGGTCTTTCCCTTCCACCATGACGTTGGCCCTTGAATGCCCCTGATGTCATCATATTGAGCATTGACATCATCTAGTTAAGGTATTGGCATAAGGACTGGTTGGTTGGCACGTGTGGCAGTTTTTTAGGCCTTTTGAGGTCTAACGTCTCACTTATGAGACCTAGCATTCCATGATGGGGCCTAACGTCACCCTAAGAGGCCATGACGTCATTCGTAAAGGCAATTAGGGTTTTGAATAGTTAATTTTATGTAAAACAGGATTTTTGATGTAAACTGGCCATGTCGACCTTTTTTGACTTAAATTGTAATTAAAGGTCATGATTATTGTATAAATAAGAGATAAATCTCTTGTATTTTTCATCATATTTCACTCACACAAGTGTGAGGTCTGAAATTCGGCCCTCTCTAAGGGTGATTGGATGAAATTAACTAGTGTGCAACTTCTTGGAGAGGCTATCTTTGGTGTATTTTGGCATTTTCATGGTGGAAAGTCTTCAACTAGGGTTTTGTGGCTAGATTCTTCTTGAAGAAGTAAGTAAAATCTGCAATTCTTCTTTATTTTGAATGGTTATGGTACATTTGCTTATTCATTTCTAAGATTATGAAATTCCTAGTTTGAAACCCTAGGATAAAAGCACATGTTATTTTTCTTCATAATTTTTCACCTACTTGATTTTGCTAAGAACATCTCCCTTAAAGAATATACTAGAGCCCTACCTTTGTAGCACTCTAGTAGCATTGCTTCATTAAGCTTCATACATTTTATTTCAAGCTTGACCTAAAGAAAAAGGAAATCGCTAGGGCCTAGGGTTACCTACTTTCTAGCATTTTTTCTTCTAGGGTTTTAGATATTGAGGCCTTAGGTTACTAACACCTCAAATCATCTTACGCTTCCTTTAGTTCATCTATTATCATTTGTTGTTTTTCCTCTAAGAATTGTCGCTGCAAACTTTGACTCCATTACCCTAAAAGGCACTAGTTCACACCTTGCAAGTCATTGATTGACCAAAACAACTCTTAAACCATATTACCTAAGACTTTTACTAACTATTTCTAACTTTAGATTAGACTAACTCACTACCTAATTTGTTGTTGTTGCAAAAGATTGCAACAGCCATCTATAACAGCAACAAATTCACCTTGAAAGAAAGATTAAAAGCTGATAATACATTGTCATCATTGCTTCTGACAATTACTATCATTTTGTCAATTTTATGCTATCATTTCTTGTCATTTTTGAAGCATTATTGAGGCATAATTGTGTAGTCGTTGCTAAATATATATTGCTGTTATAAATACTTATATTTCTTCAGCTTTTATATCAGCTTGTTCATTTTATCAAAAGTCTATGGTTTTATGAAGCACTAACATCATATGGTACTTGCAAATAGCATCTTGTCGTGTTGTCTTGTTCTGGGCAGGTACGCTTAAATATTACTTTGCTTCATCTCCTTAAAACACTTGGAACTTCTGATCAGAGTGACCTGTGAGAGGGGTGGGACTTTCTTAATACTTTTGCCTTAGCCTTCTCAAACCCCAGGTCACTGGGGACGTCTCCCCTGAGGTACTACTCCTAAAGAGACAAAGGTGTCCTATTAAGGTGACAGTGATAGGACATCCTCCTTGTTACACCAATTTAGTATTCACTTGCCTTTGACTTTGGGCAAGTACAAATTGCGCGATAACAAGTTGTATCTTAGTAAATGATTACATTAAGCATTTATCTCAATATGCTCACATGCTACCAAGTATGATACTTTTCAAAGACTGCTTCCTCAACTATTGTGTTTACTTGTAGTGGGGTAGTTATCAACTTGTCATGTGCAACTTGGAATCTTATCAACTTAATTAATCAAACCTGGAACCTGGACTCTTGTCCTCAAGAATGAGTGTGTTGTTTTTCTTCCAAATCTCCTTCACTCAAAACGACAAGTGCTTTCTTCAACCTGTCTTTTGTATTAAGACAATATGCTATCTGCATAGAAAGCTAGGTTACGAAATAAACTCTATGATCTCAACTTTAATCAGTCTAATACCTTGACTTTAATTTTGACCAAAGGTTAGTATGATGGTCATAGTTTCAACATGCAACCTAGATCAAAATAATGTCATAACAAATAGCTGCATATCAGAATAATCAATCCTGGGTTGCATTATTCCTCTGAATGTGTTGGATCTGAGATCCTTCTGGATCTATGGCAAGAGATCTCTTCTCCTGCAAATACCCTTTAAATCTTAATAGTTTGAACATATGTGAGTACATACCTCTGATAGTATTTCCTGGTAGTGGCACCATCTGGCAGCAGTGGTAATAATTACCAACCCTTTTAAAAACTTCATGGGTGACTGCAACTAGTACTGCAACTATGATTGATACTGCAACTGCAGCCATAGTTTTAAAAATCGGAACCGGTCGAGGGTCCAACCTGAACCGGAACCGGAACCGATTTCAATGAACCAGTTTTTTAAAAAATACATAAAATATTTAAATTTTAACGAAAAAGATATATTTTTAAGATTTTAAATCATGTTTCCAAAGAATTAGAGACAATTAGAGACAACATATCCAAAGTATGCTCATGAATATATCAAAATGACACCAAGTGCAATACATATCTAGAGATTGAAACATAAATCCATAATCAAGGAGGCTCTAAATGGCCTCTACAACATCAAATAACATACTAAGTTAGAGTCACTGATACTATAGGTAGGAATGCCAATGACAAATACAAAATAGTCATAGGGTAGATACTAGAACCATAGATGGAAGAATCTCATAGCTCATGAGTCATGACTGTCAGTAGTCCTCCATGTCGTAATCATCAAGATTGGCATCACTACCACTGCTCTCTCCTCCTCCTCCCCTATATCCAATGCAATTCGTGCATTTTTTGATGTGGACTCTGGAGGATGACCCC
Organism: Picea abies; assembly: GCA_900067695.1. Lineage (NCBI taxonomy): Eukaryota > Viridiplantae > Streptophyta > Pinopsida > Pinales > Pinaceae > Picea > Picea abies. The sequence continues at coordinate 4,484 of CBVK0101356913.1, read as the reverse complement.
TCAAGAGGATCACCATCATCAAAAGTGACCAGCTCTAGCACTAGTTCATATAAAGGGCTTGGTTCTCTTAACAAGCTTGAAGAACCTGCAACAATGTACTTCAATCCTGCAAACACTTGTTTAAAGGTCTTCTCTACACAAAACAACGCTCAAATATGCATGTTAGTTTAACCGAAAACGAAGCATGCAATACAAAACTCTATGATTTATAAGGAAGAAATGAGATGAAAAAAAACTAGATTTATCTCACCCTACTATATGATAGCATACCTTCAAGGCCTTGCAAATGAAATACAAGTTACCTCATAAAAATAGCACTAGATCCAAGCATCCACACATAGCATCAACACCAATAGAACTCCAAAGTCTTCTTTATTCAATTTAGAAATGATACAATAGTGGTCTATCTTCCCAAGGCTCCAACTCTCAAAATGGAGAGGGGTTTCCTTGTTTATATAGCAAAAGGGGTGACAATTCCCATGAGAAATGCACATAGGAGAGGAGGAGTGTCGCATGAGTTAAGGAAAGATGTGCAAGAGTGAAGGGGAGTGAGTATGGAGTGTAGAGGAGATGAAGGGTAGTGAAGTAGGGGTAAGTGGGAGTGGAGTGAGGTGTGAGGGGGAGTGAACTCGAGTGAGTGGGAATGTGAGGGCGAATTGTGAACATTGGGATGTGCGGCCTCTCTCCAAATGCCCCATATGTGCTAAGTGGGGTCGAGTCCCTACATTGGAATCTCCTCCATGCCATGTCACTCCAGTAAAGTCGCCTCCATCTCTAGAGAACTCTCCCAAGCTTCCAGTTGACTAAGGACAAAGAAAAAAACATGTTTCCAACATGTTCCCCAGTTTTCCTAAAAAATAGGAAATTAATTAAATTACCCATTTTTTCCGTAATTTTCGAGTAAAATTCATTTGTAGTGATAATAATCACTTTTTTGTCTCGAAAGAAGGGAAATAGGGGTTTACATGATACTCTGGACTAGAAAACGACTACAAATATGACATCTGACAATGTCTGATGCCATATTTTTACAATTTATTGAATTAGAATTAAAAAATTCCATTTTTGCGGGAATTTAATTAATTCACTGAAACATTAAAAAAAACCTATCAAACCTAGCCACAATTTCCATAGGACTCAATTAAGATGACCTAGTATGAGCTCATATACATTCAGACACCAGGCATTGGTTATACCATGACAAGGCCTAACCATCAGCACATACTCCAGCTCTAGAGTCAGTCTTCTGAGTGAAAAAACTTAGAAATTATTTAATCGCCCACAAAGGCAGGCAGAAAAAATAATTAACAAATGAAAAAAAAACTCTAGAGTACATGCTCGTACCTAGGTCTTAGGTGGCCAATAGCCTTTTACAATATCTCATACTTAGGTCATTTATTACAATGGTGGAAATGTGGAAAAGGTGGTCTTTTGAAAGACCGGCTGAACTCTGAACTCTGAACTCTGTCATATGAGCACTGATTGCTCAATCTTTGGCAGCTCTTCAAGAAATCCAGCTTGTGCAAACTAGTGGATAACATGGCCTAATTTTTGGCCATTCACGGACAAGTTAGCACAATTTTTCACCCTCCAATCAGATCTGATATAACATAAATCAGCAATGAAAAATAGGCTAATTCTAGGAAATTGTGCCACAAAATTCACCGGCAAATCCCCTCTCTGTTTGGGTTGGTGCATGCCAACCTCAGGGGGGGTGTTCCTAAGTGCCTTGATGTTGATCTTAGACTGATTTTCTGCAATTAAAACAATTAAAAACAGCAGCAAAAAGTATCTTGGACAGCGTGTAAAACAGCCCAAGACGTTAGGAAAAATGATGATAATTTCACTTGGTAGAATCCCTGCAACATTAGCGTTAGAAAGATGCGTAAGAAAGAAAAAGAAAGTGCAATTAAAAGGTCGAATTTAACGACAATAAGAGGCTGAAAACTTCTAATTTATGCACAAATTAAATCACAATACCGACAAGAACCAAACGCTTGGTACGAGTACAACATTTTTTTATTAATGCCTTGCCAAAGGGTTGATTGCACCACAGAAAACAAGCACAAGAACAGGTAGACTGGCTATCTCCGCACAAAGAACTAGAAGCGAGAGTATAGAAGAATGAGAGAGACTCTCCGGTTGTGCACACTCTCTCCACATGCAACTTTGATTCCCGAGAAGTGGTGAAGTCCCCATGAGCATATTAACTCGGCCATGCCACGATGAACAATACAAGAAAGGCATTGTGATCAATACAAAGTGCAGTGACTCTGCGCTGATCTCGTTTATGATTTGAGGAAATGCCTCCTGCAAAAACAATGATATGAATACAAGAAGGGTGGATCAGAACTGTGCACTCACGCACTGTTCACAACCATGATCTAAAAATTCGATCGGTGAATTTCCAGCAAAAAATCCCAAATCAGGAACAACTGTGTTCGAGGATACTAGCAACTGAAAATTGCAATCTCGACTCGATTTGAAATTTATGATCTGGGCAATGAGCAACGCGGATCTATCCAATAATCAAAGATCTAGGAGCTAGTCTCAAGTTTGAATCTGTGAGAGCGCGTGAAGAAGACAGAGAAATGAGCGCGATCTCTCCTCATATCGTTGAACTTCTCCATTAAATTTCTGAATTTCTACGATATGTTGCTTGATCTCCTCCACAAACTTCTCAACAAATTTTTCACACTGGTCGATTCAAGAAAAATCTTGTCTGGCATTTGATCTCATCAACAATTTGTGCAATTGTGATGGCCCTTTTATAGCTGGACTTTTTGGTGCAATGGTGGGTATGAATAAAAGAACTTATCTTCATAGAGTCACGTACAATTTCTTTTGGAGTTAATATGCATATAAGAGTTATGCACAAATTTTAAGAAGCTTTTTTTTTTTAAGTGACATTCTTTATGAAAAGTTTTTGGAGTATAAAGTGTGATGATAAAAGGAATACTTTACTTTGATTGGAATGATTGGAGTAATATATAAAGAATATTTTATTAAAATATTCTTTTTGGGAGTCATAAGAAAAAGTGGCATTGTAATTTTTTTGAAAGAGGAAGATTTGATGTGGTCTAATTTTGTATTCAAGGATTTGGTCTTTGAATTTTAAAGGTTTTGGGATATAGGAGATATGGGTCTTTTGGAGAGATAATGGCACTTGTAAAAATTGTTAGCACTTATCTGATAGAGAATTTTGTAGAATGAGGAGAAAGGAAGCCTAGTTTAAAGCTTCATATAACATCTCGATTAATAAAATTACTATTTTTTTGTGTGGTGATTGTGGTCCTAGATCCGCCTGAAATTGAATAAGGGGATCTTAAGATAACCACTCACGAGGGAAGTAAATGATCAGTACAAGGTTTCTCAGTTCAAAGGCACAGTCTACCTAGTCCTTGTTCTTTGGCACTTTGTTGCTTGCCATTACTCATAAGCCACTCAACAAAAAAATTTGTTGCTTTAGACCCATTGACTGCTGCCCGGACTCCTGTTGCCCACTGCCCGAACCTACCCACACCCTTTTCTTTTTGCCCGGGTATTTTTCTGGGATGCCCGAGGCCTTTCTGGGAGCTGACCGAAAAATTGCCCAAACCTCTACCCCCATTGGTTGAATTGCCAATCTAAGTGGTCGGCTATCCTGCTAGTTTTGTTGGTCGACAGCTTATTGGTCAGATGTGTTGGCCATATGTCTGTCTATTGGCGACTTCCTGCGGCCCTTTCTTCACCTTTCGGATGCCTCCTTTGCAGCCCTACAGCACCTCAGCTCCACGACTCTATGCTCAGCTTACCTTCTAGCACCCTGTTAACCCCTAGATTTTCACCCTTGAAAGTCTTGAGCGTTAAGAGCCAGCATGCAACACTTTGGTTGGCATACTGAGATCTTCCCAGGGTTTTAGAACTTATGTTGAGCAGGAGATTGGTTCACACACGAGGGAAGTAAAGGATCAGTACAAGGTTTCTTAGTTCAGAGGCACAGTCTACTTGGTTTCCATGCATTCTTGAGAGAGATGTATACATACATGCATTGCTACTTTTTAGGAGGTACGGTTTGAGTGGGTCTCCTGATAGTTTGGGGCAGTTCAAAGTATACAGTATGAGTCCTTGCAGGTTTCTAGCCCCAATGACATTTTTTCGGGAGACATGCAGGAACTTGCTATTTTTGAAAGATTGTGATTTAGGCCCCATATTTAGATTCAGAGAGCGCAGTATTGATCCTTGAGGCATCCAGAGGCCTTTAGACCTTTTTTCGGATGATGTCACCTAGATTGTTATTTTTAGCAGGTGAGCATCAGGGCCCGCATGACAGTTCGGATGGCATATTCGGGTCCCTTGCAGAAAGACGAGATTAATGAGTATAAAGCTATGTTGCATGGGAAATCGCCCCCCCCAAAAAAACCTGCGTACACGTCGTTCTCGCATTCTGGGGACTTGGGGACCCTTAGGAAACTTACCCAAAATGTGTTAATGTTTATGCCATT
>CBVK0101356912.1:0-11090 GCA_900067695.1 Picea abies | reverse complement strand
CTCTTCCGATCTCACTCAGTGTTCGGGGGATTTGGAATGTGTTGGGGGAGAAACATTCAAAGCCCAAAGTTTCGAAGCACCGGAGTCCTGAAGCTACAGATGAGTTCCTTTTTGGTAAACGCCTAGTTCTAGCCCATGGTCACATGAGTTTTGGGCCAAAGTAAAGGGGCTAGTGCCCAAACATTGATTTTAAGATAGAAAGGGGCTTAAAGAAGCAGCCTGTAGGTTTCTGATTTGTACGAACCTGCATTTGAGGAAAATCACAGGGGCCTGTGAACCTTAAGAGAGGATTCGACACGGGTCCAAGAGCTAATTCGACTCCCAAATAAGATCACCTGTACAAGGATCGCCCTCACATAAAGGACAATTTTTCAAATAACCATAACTTCCTATTCAATACTTAGAATTGAGCATGGAAGTAGGCATTGGAAAGGCCTTGGACAATACAATATAAATGTTCACCCATAAAGTTGATCTGGACAGTCAATTTCTCATGATATTAGAAGAAATAATTCTGACGCAATACTGAATCAAAATTGTACATAATTTGATGCAATTGATAAATCAATTAGCCTAACAGGTTCTATTGGCTGCACATTTTGCAAAGTTAATAGCAATTAGATCAGAACATGATCAACACAAATTTCAGAGGGATGGAAGATACACAGGGGGCTTACAACCAGGATGATGAGATTGGAGGAATGTATGTCAATATGGATAATGAAGGTACAAACTCAAATGGGCACGTAGAAGGAAATGAAGAAAGCATGAACTTGGTAGAAACCATTAAAAGTTTGCAAAAATATGTCCAAAGTTATAAAGATGATATTGAGAGGCTTATGAAAGCCAAGGAGCAGCAAGAGGACTTCAACATAAAGTTAATGTAGAGCTTGGACATAATAGAAAAGAAGATGGATAAGGAGAAGAAGTCACAGGTCTCATGATGAGAGGAGAAGAGAAAGAAGTGTTGACAAACATCACCATCACTCCCCTGGTCATTCCACTAGGAGAGCACACAATAGCTCAATCCCATCCCCTATCAAGAAACATAAGAGGAGGTCTGTGGTGGATGAGCTACAAGGAGAAATGAACAAAATCAAGCCTCTTACATTTGATGGTGAACACAAGAAGGATGAAGATGAGGAGACATGGCTGCAAGGTATGAGAAAGTATTTTCAATTGCATAATTACTCTTTACATGAAGAAGGAATAATTTCCATCTATCATCTCAAGGGAAAGGCATCCATGTGGTGGGACCAATTTGTGTAGGTGTAACACATTAATGGGAAAAATTTTACTTGAAAGGAATTGAAGAAGTATTTTCAAAAGAAACACTTGACTAAGAGATACCATGACAAGAAAATGAAGGATTTCTTTGAACTCAAGCTTGGGAGTATTACCATAGATGAATATGAAATAAGGTTTTTAGAACCCAAAATGATTGAGACAGGGGGGCAAAGACCAAGGAAACCACCTACTCAATATTGGGGTTGTGGGGGAGATCGTATGTATAGAGATTGTTCCCGCAGAGGTGAAAAAGTGAGGACTATTCACATTGTAAAACAGGCTGATATAATGGAGGACATGGGCATAAACGTACCTAGGATCTATGCAGCCCTAGACAACAAGCAAGCTGAGTTTCAGTCACATGTGATTGAAGTGGAAGGTAATATCAACAACCAAACCATTGCTATTTTAATTGATTCAGGAGCTAGTCATAGTTATATAGATCCTAAGATGGTCGAAAGATTGCATTTGCCAAGAAGAAAGCTTGAAAATTCTTGGTTGGTGCAGCTGGCTACTGGAGCTAAAAGAAAAATTAATGAGATGGTTAAGGAATGTCTAATGGACATGAATGGACTGAGCACCGGGGTAGATTTGAACATCTTACCTTTAGGCACCTATGACTATCTAATTGGTATGGATTGGTTGGACCAACACCATGCTATCTTAGATTGTTATAATAAGGAATTTACTTGCCGGGATGAGGAAGGGAACTTAAGGGAAATACATGGAATTCCTAGGGCAGTAACTGTCAGAGAAATTTCAGTATTGTAGCTGAAGAAAAGTTACAAAAAAGGGTGTCAAATTTTTGCAGCACATATGGAAGAGACACCTAAAGATAAGGTGTCAAATATTGAAGATTGTGTAGTCCTAAAAGAGTTTCAATATGTATTTAAAGAAATACCAGGTTTGCCCCCTAAAAGAGATATTGATTTCTCCATCAATCTAATGCTTGGAGAAACCCTAGTATCCAAGACCCCTAACAGGATGACTACACTAGAATTGTAGGAATTGCAAATGCAACTTGAAGAGATTCCGAAGAAGGGGTATATATGCCCAAGTGTGTCACCTTGGGGTGCCCTGGTACTATTTGTGAAGAAAAAGGATGGAACATTGAGACTTTACATTGACTTCAGGCAGTTGAACAAGGTAACTGTGATGAATAAGTATCCTTTACCAAGGATTGATGACCTCTTTGATCAGTTAAAAGATGAAAAAATATTCTCCAAGATTGATCTTAGGCCAGGTTATCATTAGGTTAGAATTAAAGAAGAAGACATCAACAAGACTTCTTTCAAAACAAGTTATGGGCATTATGAGTTCACAGTGGTGGCATTCGAGTTATCAAATGCACCAACTATCTTCATGTGTTTAATGAATGATATTTTCAGAGAATACTTAGATAAGTTTGTTATTGTATTTTTAGATGACATTATTATATATTCTAAGTTGGAGGAAGAGCATGAACAACACTTGAGGATGGTGTTACAGGTATTAAGAGAGCATCATTTGTATGCCAAATTGAATAAGTGCTCATTTTATCAGGAGCAAATTCATTATTTGGGACATATCATTTCAGAGGAAGGGATAGCAATGGATCCTGAAAAGATTGAGGCCATTAGAGGATGGTCAACACCAAAGGATGTGACAGAGGTCAGATCATTCATGGGCCTTGCAGGCTACTATATGAGATTTATTGAAGGATTCTCAAATATTGCACACCCGATCACTTCCTTGCAAAACAAGGGGGTGAAGTTTTAGTGGACATTGGATTGTGAAAAGAGTTTTTAACACTTGAAACAATTATTAACAAGTTCTCCAATACTAAGGATTGCTGATCCAAATGAAGACTTCATTGTATGCACTGATGCATGTAAAGAAGGGCTTGGTCGAGTCCTCAGTCAAAATGGGTATGTGGTATGCTATGAGTCAAGGAAGTTGAAGGAGCATGAAAGACACTATGCTATTCATGATTTGGAGTTGGCAGCCATAGTGCATGCCTTGAATATGTGGAGGCACTACCTCATGGGGAAAATGTTCGAGTTGAGGACATATCATAATGGTCTTAAATATTTATTTGGACAACCAACTTTAAATGCCAGGTAAAGCAGGTGGTTAGAATTTCTCAGTGAATATGACTTTGATATAAAACATATCAAAGGGAAAGAGAACAAGGTGGCTGATGCACTTAACAGAAGAGTGCATTACAACCATTAGCATGTACCAATTAGATTTTAAAGACAAAATCTTAGAGGCTGCAAAATCATATTTGCAATACATGGAAATAATAACAAAATTACAACAAGGTATTTTGCAGCAGAAAATTGAAGACTATAAGATTGGAAATGAGGAAATTATCATATACAGGGGTAGAATTTATGTACCAAATTCCCAGGAATTGAAAGATATGATATTGAGAGAAATGCATAATGTACCTTATGTTGGGCACCCAGGTTATCAGAAAACTATTGCAGCTTTCAAAAGCCAATATTATTGGTTAGGCATGAAGAAAGAAGTTGCCAAGTTTATTGCCAAATGTTTAGAGTGTGAAAAGGTCAAGGCTGAGCATAGACACCCGATTGATTTGCTACAATAATTACCCATTCCTGAGTGGAAATGGGAAGTTGTAACAATGGATTTCATCACTAAACTGCCCATAACAAACAAGCAACATGATTCTATCATGGTAGTGGTGGATAAGCTTACTAAAGCTTCCCATTTTATTGCAATAAAGCTCACTCACAAGGCAACCAACATTGTTGATATTTATATGAGAGAAATTTCTTGACTACATGGTATACCCAAGACAATTGTGTCTAACAGGGATCCAAAATTTACATCAAATTTTTGGAAATGATTATTTAAGGGATTTGGAACAAATTTGAATTTAGCACAACTTATCACCTAGAATCAGATGGACAAACATAGAGGGTGAATCAAGTGATGGAGGATATGTTGAGGATGTATGTGATGGAGAAATCATAAAAATGGAAATATTACCTACACTTAGTAGAGTTTTCTTATAACAATGGGTACCAAACATATCTAAAGATGAGCCCATTTGAGGCACTTTCTGGCAGAAGGTGCAACACACCGGTAAGCTGGGACAACCCAGTAGATAGAGCAGTGGTTGGGCCATAATTGCTTAGGAAAATGGAAGAGAAAATGTTGAAAATAAAACAGAATTTAAAGGCTACTCAAGACAGGCAGAAAAGCTATGCTGATAAGGACAGAACTCACAGGGAGTTTAAAGTGGGTGACCATGTATTCTTCAAAGTAAAGGCCAACATAAGTTCCCAGAAGTTGGGAAATTATTCAAACTTGGCAACTCGTTATTGTGAGTCGTTTGAAATCCTAGAAAGGATTGGGCCTACAACATACAGGCTTGCCTTGCCTGCATCATTGTCTATTCATAATGTATTCAATGTATCATTGCTCAAAAAGTATATACATGATGTTAATCATGTCATTGATTGGAATGTGATTCAGGTTGAGAAAGAAGGCACCTTTCAAGTGCATCCGATGTGCATACTGGACCGAAAGATCAAGCAATTCCAAAATCAAGCCATAGAGCTAGTAAAGGTCCAATGGAACTGGTACAGTCCTGAAGATGCAACTTGGGAGCATGAGGATGCTATGCGAGAAGAATACCCACATCTTTTTGAGGATTTTTGAAATTTTTGTTTTATGTGTATATATTGCACTGAGGACAGTGCATAAATAAGGGGGACGAGAATGTAATACCCCTATGACGAACCCCAACTGTAAATGTAAACATAAATGCACTTAGGCTGGTGAGTCAGAATGCATAAAGAACAAGTATATCTATGATGTAAATTTAAATATATTCAAATGAAAATATTAATGAAAAACACATCACTGTGTGCAGACCAACCATGTAAAAAGAGTATGGGGGACTAAAATCCACTAGTTAGGGAAATGGGGCTAAACGTTAAGACTAAGGGGCTAAGCTAGGGAGCTTAATCTAAAAAGGAATATTATACTAATATTCCTTAAAGTATAAATTATGGATAATGATTTTATCCTAAGTTCTAAGGATGGGGACAAGTGGGCCAACGTAGCTCTCAACCTGACAAGTGTCAAGTTGGGCACATGCATACAAAGAGCTTGGACTTAATGCATTTTTGGGGAGATCCTTCATTCATTCCATCATTTTCTCCATTACTGGACTCGTAAATTTGAGTTGACCACCATACCTCTCTATCAAGGGCAGCGTTCATGTACCTTACCCGAACTAGTACTTATCCTGTACATGTTCATGTACTTGGTTAATTGAAGAGCTTCACTAAAAAAGCGGGTTGTCAGACCCGTGGGATACTAAAGAGACGAGTTTCCAGGCCCGTGAGAAATTTTCTCTAGGTGAGAGACTTGCTAGGAATTTCTTTCCCGAAGGTACCAAACTATAACTACAGGGCTCTAAGACTTCCCGTCAGGCCTGTTGCTGAATCCCCAAAAAGGAAATGGGGTAGCCGAAAGACTGTTGAGTAGAGAAAGGGAAAATTTCTTGGGGTGGGACATGCATGTGGGGAATGAAGGACTGTAGGCTGTTAGATTGAGTTGGCACCTGTGAGAGAGTTTTTCCTGTTGTCTGAGATACATCAACCTGGTTAAGAATTCCTTTGCTCGGGTGGAGTTTAGTCCCATCTCGGGGGTGACCCACTAGTGAGACTGTTGAGCAGTGTGGTCTAAGGATGGGAGGACCATGGAAGGTCTGCACACAGTTGGTGGTCTTTTTATCAAAGATAAGTGTCAATTGTGTGTTAAATTACATGCTGCAAATTTATTTATGCATTTGTTCTTATAGGTTTTTCCTATGTATGCTACATGTGTATTTCCATAATTATCCTGTATAAAACTATGTGTTGCATGCGTATTTTATTTTATGCTGTATGAATATGGGAATTTGTAGATTTTCTACATGTTTAAATATTGTATGCAGTTCAAATTTTATTTCATGTGGCATAGCCCAACAATGGGGTGGCTAGGGATGCTACACCTATTGCATTTCAAGATATGAATGTTGCACATCAAAAATTTCATGATAGGATTGATAGATTGGATCACATTCAAATGTGTCATGTATGAGGAGTAATATGCTGGAATTCAAGTATTTCATACAAAAATAGGTCCAATGTGCATGAGATGTAGAAGAGAGGGACTCATCACATATTTTTAGCTTAGAACCATATGAATCTAGGATTACATCCTCGAGTCCTTGAAGTGCTTACACAAGTTAAAAAAATGTTGATAGCACGTGCAGATCTAGTTTTGCAGGTTATGCATTCAATAGGTGGACAATACAAATATAGAGGACAATTTTCCTCAAAAGGTTAAAGATGTTTCCATGAAATTACCCCTACATATGAAAGACTCCGATTTGATGATTGTTGTGCGAAAGAAATGTCTACAAGGATCAAGTTATGATTTTACAATAAAAAAACAAAGAGTAATGGATGCATTATTAAATAATATTCAGAATGATCCATATCATCGTGATGTTCAACTTGATAATAATGCACTTGATGAATTACCTGAAATTACAATAGACGTATCACATATGATTAATTCTGTTATTTTACTAGAGATAGATGATGACACTGAATTTGTAATGTTGGAAGGGGTATCAGGAATGAATGATGCATTAGATGTCTTACAAACATATTCTTTTGCAACAAAGCTTCCAAATGCACCATGGGAGATTGAGCTTATTTGAGCTTGGGAAAATAACCCTAATGTAGATGAACATAACATGAGTGGTGGATTGAATGAAGTGCTTAATTGGCCTGGCATTGGCTCATATCCAATCAATGAGTATAAAAATGAGGAATTATTTGATATGGATTTTCCAACATTGTTCCCAAGAGGTGAAGTTGATTGGTTGCAACCACGAAGAAGAAATAGTCATCTTCATGAGTATGCAAAACACCTTCTCAGATATCGTCACAATACATTTGGAAGGAACCCTCACTTTAGATACTTCTTAATTAATATCATCTTGAGATATCGTGCTCAGGATTCCTCTTCAATTTTTGTGAAAAAGAATATGGTAGATCTACCTACAACAATGGATGAATTATGAAAACATTTACAAAATCTTCCAGATTCACGACTTACTGAAAGATTAATGAGAGAAAACTTTATGTTTATGATTATGGAGAAAAGAAATATGAGCCAAGAAGAAATGATGACAGATTAAATACACACAATCATGAAACACTTATGATGTGGAGGGATAATATAGATTGGAAACATGTTATTTCAAATCATGTGGTCATTAATTACTTAGAAAAATATGTTGCCAAATATGAAAAAGGATCATAAACATTTAACCATATGTTAATGCATCTATCTTCTATACAAAATCCAAATGAACCAATAACTTGTGCATACATGAGTTTGTTGTGTGAAACCATTGTTGATAGGGATATAGGTGCACATGAGACATGCCATTTGCTTCTAGAGCATCCTCTTTCTGAATGTAGTAGTCAATTTGTGGTTCTGAATGTTCGTATGAAAGTTTTCAAACAAGTGTAGATTGATACATATAATGCCAATATTAATAATTCTCTTATTGATGCATATACCAAGTGACCTACCCATATTGAGCACCTTGCATTGATAGAAATAGAAAAACCATGGTCATATGACAAACGTCAACGTGGGGATAAATGGTTACCACAGAAGAATGCAACTATTGTAAGGGTGTTTCCTCAATTTATCTCAGTCTCCAATTGAGGAGATGACATGTTCATAGAATTTGTTGGTCTAAGTTAGTGTTATACAATACCTTTCGTGATTTTCATAGAGATATAGGCCATACAACTGGTGAGATAGTTCATAATTGGGAAAAATTGAGATACAAACCATGGCATGTTGACCGCAACCCATTTCCTCCAAACAATCCAGTTGAATTTGACTAAAAAGAAGAAGTTACAAATCCCCCTAAAGATTCTAGGGAAAATGAGTGGGAGATCATTTGTGAATTGTATAAGGATAAATTTATAAATTACATTGAATTTGGAATGCTTGGACATAGGGATCGTGATTTTCAACATAATTGGAACACAAATTTTCTGGATGAAGGTCACTTCTAGACATGTTATTCATTTCATATCTAAGAAGTGAAAATTGGGGTCCATTCGTACTAACTAGCATGCAAAGTATTATTCATTTGAATGTTTGGGGGTTAAGAAAAGAAAAGCATTCGATATTATCATTGGCTATTATAGATCAAGGATTGAACCACTCCGCATGATCATCCAAGGAACTGTAGGAATAGGGAATTCACATTTGATTGGAGCAATTAAAAATGCCCATGAAATTGAGTCTATTTCTAAGAAGAGTCAGTTACTTCTTTTAGCACCTACAAGAGTTGCAACTTGGGAGTTGTCCTCAAGCAACATGGATCAGATATCAAAACAGACCCCGGGAGGCATAGAGAGGCAACGAGTAGTCTCACAACATGGATTTCATCAATAAAGTGGGAAAACTAAACATTCCTACTTTCGACAGATCATCACGTTGCTCATCTCAGGCATGGGTTCAGAAACTTGACACATACTTCAAGCTTAACCCGATGAGAGAGTTAGAAGCTATTAGCTTCGCCACATTGCACTTGGAGGGGGAGGCCCATGAGTGGTGGTACCATGAATTGGTGATGTTGGGTCAGAATCACATTACCTCATATTTGGAGTTCAAAAAAAGGTTGATGGAGATATTTGACAGGGGAGATTCAGAGCTCCACTTCAGGGATCTTACAAAGTTGAGGCAGACCAGATTAGTTGAGGCCTTCATCTTAGAGTTCCAGCGGAAGGCTGTGGCCATATCTGATATATTAGATCACAGATTGGTGATGTTGTTCACCGAGGCTTTGACAAATCCCTTGAGGGGTTGGGTTAAGGCTTTCAAGCCTCATACCTTACAGGAGGCCATTGTGCGCATGAGAGACATGGGGGGCTCAACGAAAAAATCCAAAACCTTTACCAAATCCTTTGTACCACAGAGAGACAAGGATTAAAAGAATCCTCAAAGGTAATGGAAGGGTAAGCCCAAGATGGATGATGACATGAGACAAGAGTTGATGAGGAAGAAGCTTTTCTTCTCTTACAAAGACCCTTGGGTCCTAGGGAATAGATGCATGGGAAAGGGACAAATCCACTACATTGAAGTGGAATCAGGTAGTGAGGAGGAGGACAAGGATATCAGGTCATGGGTAGATAGTGATTCAGAGGATGAGACCACTCATGAGCCAGAGCAACAACCGAAGAAACCTCAAATACCGACAGGGGCACAACCCAAGGAGGAGACAAAACATCATAGAGAGGTGAAAGGGGGAACCATAGCCACCCTTTCAGGAGTACCCAGGTACAACACTCTCAGGATCAAGAGCCTTGTACATGGGTAGCACATGACCGCTTTAGTTGATGGTGGGGCCACCCACAATTTCATAGATGCGTCCTTAGTATCTAGGAGGGGGTTACACACTGAGGAGTTTGAGGGATTCCACATAGTAGTGACAGATGGATACACGATGACATGTTTGGACATGATCCCATACCTAGAGGTCAAACTAGCCAACTACACCTTGGAAGACACTTTCTATGTAGTTGACCTGTCAGATACAGATGTAGTATTGGGGGTACAGTGGTTATATTCATTAGGAGAGATTGGGTTCAACTATTAGACGCTGAACATGAGATTCAAAGATGCCAGTGGATTGAGAGTGGTACTGAGAGGCATGTCTATAGGAGCACCACGAGCAGTATTGAGAAAATAGATGGATAAGATCTTCCATCATGGTGATGTGGCCTATGCAGCATAGTGTTTGATCACCACACATAAGGATCCAGAGGGCAAAGAACAGTACCATCCACAAATCAGAGAGCTTATGAGCCAGTGTTTTGACCGATACCACCTGGGAGACCACCATATAGAGGATTTGAGCACACAATCGAGTTGGAAGAAGGGGCTACACCAATGATCACTGTGCCTTATAGGCATCCTAATAGGTTCAAGGACAAGATTGAGAAAGAAATCTAAAAATTTCTTGTGATGGGGCAAATTAGGCCCAACACGAGTCCTTTCGCCTCTTCAATCGTTCTGGTACTAAAGAAGGATGGCACATTGCAGATGTGCATTAATTACATAGCTCTCAACAAGAAAATTATAAAGAATATGTACCCCATTCTATGCATAGATAAGTTGCATGGGGCAGTTTTCTTCACCAAGATCGATCTGCGATCCATGTATCATCAGATTAACATCAGGGATAAGTATATAGAGAATACCACATTCAGATGCCACTTCAGACATTTTGAGTTCTTGGTCATGCCATTTGGGTTGACCAATGCACTGACCATTTTCTAGTCTTGCATGAATGATCCAGGTGGATATCGGTGGCCACCCACCTTTTTCGACTTGCTTAAAACAGTTTTCTGGCAATTTTGACAATTTACTATTTTTAGCAGGTTTTGACTTCCGGGGCCATTTTGAGGGCCTAAATGAAGGTTTTTAGAGATCAAGGTTCTCAATGATAATTGAAGACATTATTAAGCCCCCAAAATGAATCTCCTCGATGATACCTTTCCAACGAGCTATCATACACCTAAAACATAGATCGTATGCAAAAGTTACAACCCCGGGAAGTTGATGTACTAACTTACCCAAACGAGGCCCACATGACTTTTGGCGCTTCATCTCCTAGGGTTAGGTTTTTGGATGTCTATGACTTTTGGCATTCTCATCTATTGTAAAAAGGCCTCTAGAGCCTCATTGTAATCATCTTC
>CBVK0101356904.1:0-14018 GCA_900067695.1 Picea abies | reverse complement strand
GAGTCGAGGGTATGAGAACCCTAGCTTGGATATTATTGTAATAGAGCTCTTCTCAACTGGAGGTTTCCCCCTTGAAGAGGCCTGTGAACATTGCTTTCAGATTCAAAGTTATATTTATGTTATTATTCTCTTATCATTTCAATGCTATTGTGGTGAATGTACTAGTTATATTGTTGTTATTCTTCCATTTATAGCATTTTATTTTTGTTCTGCATACATTTTATATCTGGTATATTACAAGTGGTATCAGAGCACTTTCCTCGGCAGAAAGTGTCGGTTAAATTTTTTTTTCATGGTAGAGACGTATTCTGGCATCTTTAAGCCACAGAGATCTGTCGTTACGCGCATAAACCCGTGGTTGAGGGATTCATACACGCAGAAAATACAAGTGGTACTTAAGAGCACATATGTTGGCCACCCTTGTAACCCTTGTTGGTACCCCTTCGAGTGGTAGCGCATTAGACAGCACCTGTGTACGGATCAACCTAGATTACCTAAAGCCCTCTTTAGATAAACCGATCGGCCGCCTAACTACTATAGTGTCACCATGAACAACACTCAAGAAGATACTCTCTAGTACCTGGGTAGTCAAGTAGTATGGCTAAGGGTACAGTCTATCCTCCTTAGTTAGTGCCCTGAGATATTGGGCTGAGTACTACTGTTGGACCCCGCACGTATATCAGAGAGCTATAGCACAAGGCAAACCCTTGTCTGTAGAACCCTTGAATAACTAACCCTTGGGGACAAAAACATAAACAAATTAAAACAGACAAGATCTATTGTCACGCAACTGTGTTCAGGTTGCCAAGTAAATACACATTTATTTCTGCTTAAGCATTTGGGCATTTCCTCTCTACAGTATTCTTCAGAGCAAAGTATAACTCTATCGATGTAAAAAAAAAAAAAAGTCTAGAAATTTTTTCACCATTATTTGAGACATATTCCATTGGATTCATCTCTTCTCCCTTATCACATTCATCCATATCATTTTTTGACAAAAAAAAATTTAGCCCGCCTACCCCTTTTCAGTTCCCCCATTCCCATGGCCCATACCCGTAGCCAAGACTTGGAAGCTCACTTCAACACCTTGCAATCCAGTCTCATTGAAACCCAACAAGAAGTGAAACAACTCAATGCCAATGTTTTTTCCATCAATACAACCATGCAGTCCTCAATGGAGGAAATGAAACAAGACCTCACCACCCAGCTTGAATCAGTCTTTTTGGCACTCTATACCAAACTGCATATCCCTACAGATAACCCTTCCTCTTCCTCACCTCCACATCCTAAACGTGACCATTCCTCTCATTCCCATAACTTTCAGAACCATCACTTTCAATGTGACCTACGCCTTCCACAGGTGGATGTGACCAAATTTGATGGCTCGAACCCCACTGGTTGGGTAACCCAAATGGAACATTATTTCTCTTTATACGGCATTACAGATGACTTGGTCAAACTCCAGTATGTTGTTCTCCATCTAGATCAAGAATGGTGGCAATGGTGGCAATGGAGAAAAACTTCTCGTCAAGGGCATATTGCTTGGACACACTTTGTGGTAGAGCTTTATGAATGCTTTGACACTAACACCAACCATTTGGGCCATTTGACAAAGTTGAAACAATTAGGAACAGTGGAAGACTTTATAATTGCCTTTGAGCGCCTGGCTTTTAGAACAGAGGGCATGTCTGATGCCTTTTCCGAGAGTGTTTTATCAGTGGCCTCAAGGATGATATTTGGGCCCATGTCCTCATGGCTCGACCTCAAAGTTGGGTGGAGGCTACTAAAAGAGATAAAGAAGCACAACAGGTTGTATCTTCTCAAAACTAAAAACCCTCCTTTATCCCTCACCCTAAACCAGTAAATCCCACTACTATCGTTGCTCCACTAAAGATCCAAAAATTGACCAGGGATGAAATTGTTGAACGCCAAATCAAAGGCCTTTGTTATAACTGTGATGACAAATATTTCCTGGGCCACAAGTGTAAAGAAAAAAATATTTTTATGGCCATCTCTGAGGATATTTCGGAAGAGGATGTAGAAACTCCCCTTGTGTTTGAGTCACCTGAATCCATTGACATAACCCCTCCCTCATACCCTCCCAAAGTAGAACCGGTCATTTCCCTCAATGCTCTCACTGGCTTCTCTGCTCCCCAAACCCTCAAGATAATCGGTTACATCAAGCATCGGAAGGTCATTATTCTGGTTGATAGTGGTAGCACCCATAATTTTATTCATCGTTGCATTGCCCAAGAAACTCATTGCTACATCCATGCCATCAATAATTTCCAAATCATGATTGTCAATGGTGGTTCCATGAAATGTGGAGGGCGTTGTGAAAATGTGTGTCTCCAAATTGGTGACTACTACCTGAAATCCCATATGTTTTCTATCGACATGGGAGGTTGTGACATTGTGTTGGGTGCAGACTGGCTAAGGACTTTGGGTCCCATTCTCATGACTTAACCATGCAATTCGACTAGGAGGGCTACCAATATAAGTTCCAAGGCATCACCACGAGTTCACTTGAGATCATTAGTTCCCATTGCATGCAAAAGCTACTCAAAAAAGGTCATTCTAGTGTTATCGCCCAACTCCATGCCATACAAGCAACATAGACACCCTTGGTCCTGCAAGACCTCCAAACCATCCTTTATAAACATCAATTGGTCTTTTCCACTCCCTAAGGACTCCCTCCTTCCCGTGGTGTTCATGATCATTCCATTCCCCTTGTAACCAGAATCCTTCCTCCCAATATCCATCTGTATCGTCACCCCTTTTCCCAAAAAAATTGAAATTGAGAAAGTGATCCAGGAACTCCTTAATGTAGGCGCTATCCACCCTAGTACGAGCCCCTACTCTTCTCCTGTGGTCATGGTTCCTGAAGAAAGAAGGTTCTTGGCAAATGTGTCCTGACTTCCGTGCCCTCAACAAACTTACCATCAAAGACAAATTCCCCATTTCTGTCATTGATGACCTCCTGGATGAATTGAGTGGTGCCCAATTCTTCACTAAACTGGATCTTCGTTTGGGCTACCACCAGATACGTATGAAAGAGGCAAACATTCCCAAGACTACCTTTAGAACTCATAAGGGCCGCTATGAGTTTTTGGTCATGCCCTTTGGCTTGTGTAATGCCCCCTACACCTTCCAAAGCCTCATGAATCATGTATTCCATCCTTTTCTCCGCCATTTTGTATTAGTTTTCTTTGATGATATCCTCATCTATAGAAAAACCTGGATAGACCATCTTTCTCATGTGGATCGAGTTCTTCATCTACTCTCTCAGCACCAACTTTTCCTGAAACAGTATAAATGTTCTTTTGGCGCCTCAGAAGTAGAATACTTGGGTCATCTGGTTGGCAAGGATGGCATCAGGGTGGATCCTAAAAATATTGAAGCTATGCAAGACTGGCCTCACCCAAAGACTCTTAAGAGATTGCATGGATTTTTTGGTCTTAACAGGGTATTATCGCAAGTTTGTTAAGAATTATGGGAAGATTGTAGCACCTCTCACTGCTCTCCTCAAAAAGAACTCTTTCACTTGGACTCCATTCGCTGCTCAAGATTTTCAAACCTTGAATATGGCCATGTGCACCACTCCAGTCCTCACCCTTCCCGATTTCGCAAAGACCTTTGTGTTGGAATGTGATGCCTCAGGGAAAGGAATTGGTGTTGTCCTTATGCAAGAGGGTCAACCTTTGGCCTTTACCAGTAAGCAACTATCTGAAATAATTTTGGGAAAATCCATCTATGAAAAGGAAATGTTGGTTATTTTGCATGTCGTTGATCGGTGGTGCCCTTATCTATTGGGAAAATGCTTCCAAATTAAGATAGACCATCAAAGCCTCAAGTATTTTCTGGAACAACGTATTTCCTCCCCAGAACAACAAAAATGGGTGATTAAGCTCTTTGGATATGATTATGAGATCATTAACAAGAAAGGCAAAGAAAATTTGTTTGCGGATGCACTTTCCCGCAACTATGAAGATGAAGGATCCCTTTTTTCTCTTTCATTCATTGTCCCAGATTGGCTCCAAGCCATTCGCTAGGAATGGCTACAAGATCCCAAAAGTTCACAGCTGATCCAACAATTGTAGTCCAATGCTCCAGCTTCCCCAGGGTACTCTTGGTTCCATGATGAACTTCGATACAAAGGCCATTTGTATTTAAGTAAACAATCAAAGCTTAAATCCATGGTACTTTCGGAGCTTCATGCTACACCCATAGCAGGGCACTCTGAGTTCACCAAAACTTATGACAGGGTCAAACATTCCTTTTTTATGGGATGGTATGAAACAAGACATTCATAATTTTGTCACTGAATGTGATGTGTGTCAATGCAACAAGGGAGAAATAGTCAAATCTTTGGGCACCGCTCCCAATTCCACCTTCTATTTGGAAGGATATCTCTATGGATTTTATTACCGGCTTACCCACATTAGGAAATAAATCAGTCATCATGGTGGTTGTTGATCGACTTTCCAAGTATGCTCATTTCTACGACCTTCAACACCCGTTTATAGCATCCACAATGGCTCAAATTTTCATGGATCAAGTCTTCAAGCTTCATGGCATGCCGCACTCTATTGTTTCTGATCGTGACCCAACTTTCACAAGCAATTTTTGGCAAGAACTGTTCAAGATAAAAGGCACCGAATTTCATCTGAGCACAGCTTATCATCCCCAGAATGATGTCCAAATGGAAGTTGTCAACAAGTGTTTGGAAACATATTTGAGGTGTTTTACCTCAGAAAAGAAAAATCAGTGGGCTCAATGGTTACCCCTAGTTGAATGGTGCTACAACACTTCATACCATACAGCTAAATGCATGACTCCTTTTAAAGCAGTATATGGAAAAAATCCACCTTCGGTTCTCTCATACTTATCGGGTGCCTCGAAGGTCCAGGCGGTTGACCTAACACTTATAGCTCAAGAGGCTATTCTTCGTACCCTCAAAGAGAATTTGTTCATGGCACAGAATAGCATGAAGCAACAAGTAGATCAAGGTCGCTCTGAACGTCAATTTGCAGAAGGGGATCAGGTGTTTCTTTGACTACAACCTTACAAGCAAACTTCCGTCAAGGCCAAGCATTTTCAGAAGCTAGTGCCCAAATTTTATGGTCCTTATATCATTCTCAAGTGTGTGGGACAAGTAGCCTATTAGTTATCTTTGCCCATCCATTCGAAGCTACATCCTGCTTTTCATGTTTCATGCTTAAAGAAGGTGATTGGAGCTAAGTGCCAAAATCAAACCAACCTTCCAGATTTAGTTGAAGAAGGATCCATTTGGCTACAGCCAAAAGTATTTTTGGACCAACGTGAGCGTCACCAATGTCAGAGAACCATCAAGGAAGTGCCAGTCTAGTGGAAAGATACAACTCCAACAAATTCCACTTGGGAACCAGCTACCATTTTGCAACAATTTCCTCATCTTAAGCCTTGAGGACAAGGTTGTTTTTAAGGGGGCGGACATGTTAGGGTCCTAACCCGCACATATGTATAACAATATATTCAGATGTAATAAAGGTCAATATTAATAAGGCCTTTCAATAAAATAGAATAAAGCGGATGTAAGAAGACCTAATAGAAGATTTCACTTCTAGAAGGATCTTCCTCTAGATGCTTCTTTTTAGTATAAATAGAAGTCGAGGGTATGAGAACCCTAGCTTGGATATTATTGTAATAGAGCTTTTTAGTATAAATAGAAGTCGAGGGTATGAGAACCCTAGCTTGGATATTATTGTAATAGAGCACTGCTTAACTGGAGGTTTCCCCCTCAAAGAGGCCTTTGAACATTGCTTTCAGATTCAAAGTGATATTTATGTTATTATTCTCTTATCATTTCAGTGCTATTGTGGTGAATGTTCTAGTTATATTGTTGTTATTCTTCCATTTCTAGAATTTTATTTTTGTTCTGCATACATTTTATATCTGGTATATTACATACCTGCTCCACGTGGTACTACTATCTATGTATTGTTATTCAGAATTGAACTCCCACTGGTGTTGTTACTGGTAATTACACTTGTACCACTACCTATATTGTTGTTGGTATTCCACTTGTACCGTCACTCCCATTCCAATAGCCTATATTTTTTTGACCATCGCACTTGTTCTCTAAACAACCCTTTCTTTGATGATGTGTTAGTCATACATGGGGTTGTAGGTTCTACATTGATTCAGATCTACATAAGGGTATCTTCTTCCTCGTGAGATACCACTCCTCTAATCTTTCTTTCGTATGTGGCAAGAAGTATCTCTTAGATGTGCTCCACGTCACGAAGATCCTCTACCTCTTCCTCATCACTTTCCAAGCCTTCTCTCTCAGCTACTGCTATTTTCTTCCTATTGAGCTTATATTGGTAGGGTCTTCCACTATGTGTCATTCCTACCTTCTGCATAATTTCCTAGATCTCCTCTTTATCCATCGTAATGGGATCTCTCTCTTTAATGTGCTCTTTTCCATCCATTTCCCCCTTCATCTCATACCTTCCTCGGTGTTTCCCCTAACTCCCCCATGCATGCAGAGTAGTTTAGTTGTCTAATTCCATAGTTAATACCCCTTTATCATGCAATAATCTCTTAATCAAAGTGTACAATGACCTTATGTACCTTCCCCTTGGACCCTTAAGAAACTCTTTTTCTGTTGTGTCGTAATACTTCGATGTATCTACTACAAACTCGGTGATATACCCCACTACAATGTTGTATAACCAGAAATCTATTGAACGCATGAATTTATTATTTATCATTTTCAACCACATGATACTTTCTTCTGTCCATTCCACTGATATAACTCTATTCGACGGATGGTTATCTTCGAACTGTGTTATCCACTCCTGCAATGGCATAGGAAACTCATTAAACAAAACTCTTATGTATTTCGTTGAATACATATATATCTAAGTATTGTTTTGTCTTAAACCTAGGGATTCTATTATCTTTATGCGAAAACTCTAGTTCCTGAACTGTCAACCATATTTCAATCTCTACTTTCATGGGGTTCCAACCTAAAAACATCCCCTTTCTTAAACCCTCGCACTATACAGAACCATTGTTGGTTATTTATGGGCTGACCCGGGTTCTAACTACAGGATTACCAACTTCCCTTCTTCCATTGGCCTTTCTGGATACCAAAAGGAAACACAACTCACAAAGTGCACTACGTAGTCTCACCCGAGATGGATTCAATGGGTGGTCGTAGAAATCAGATGTCTGCAACCCTGGGATGGGATGTGTTTCTCTCTCAAAGACATTCGATCCACTCAACTGCTAACCCTCGAATACCCATATATTATGCTAACTCGAACTCTTACCATTGACACAACATATGACCAACAAACTTCATTAATCATTATAGCAGTGATTATTCCATGATAGGTATTCATCGACTGTATCATAAGATTCAAATCTAAACACTAGTTATGACATTCATTCATTTAGTGCTATTCTATAGTTCTTTCCTTAGTGCATAGTAATATAACCTTTAGCAATTAACATATTCATCATAAATATTGTTAACTTAAAAACAACAATAATAAATGAAACCATTCATACAGATGAAATAGATATGAAATGGTTCACCCCCTCCTAGGATACGTCCACAAAGATTTGTCGCTTGGGCTTTTTATTCTTATTATTGTAAAATATAAAGTTATGCACGAAACAATCCTTCCACCATTACATTCAATCTCCACAGATTGAAAATGTGTCTCAAAAAGACATATTCCTCAACTAAAACATCTCTTACAACTTCAAAAATACACACAGCAACCAAAAACACAACCCTCTCATCGTCGTAATACATTCTACTTATAAACAACTAGAAAAAATCCCTTACAAAAACCCTAACCCTAAGTAGATTAGTTTTTTCCACTTTCTCCTTGACTTAATCTTGGTTTTTCCTCGATCCAAACGTTGCTCCAAGTTGGTGCTTGACCACTTTCCAACTTCTCTACAGCAGTTTGTCCACTTTGTAACTACTTTTTTCAACGTTGGTTTTCCTCTGTTTATGGCATTGGTTTTCCTTTATTTTTTGTGCTGCTTTTCTGTCCAATATCTCAAATGGACCAAAAAATATGGTTGTTAGCTTTGTACAACTACCAAACTTCAAAGAGATCTTCTTGAGCTTCACTTTTAAAAGAACATTCTCCCCCACTTTAAATTCTTTAGTTGTCATGTTCTTATCTGCATAAATTTTCTATCTATCTTGAGTTTCCATTAAATTCTGCTTAATTATAACCATCTGGTCCTCCATATCCTTGAGAAATTATGGCCCAAGTACCACTCTATCTACTAGGTTTTCCCAAAGCACAGGAGTATTGCATTGCCTACCATACAACGCTTCAAATGGGCTCATTTTCAATGAAGCTTGATACC
This sequence comes from Picea abies, assembly GCA_900067695.1. Classification (NCBI taxonomy): domain Eukaryota; kingdom Viridiplantae; phylum Streptophyta; class Pinopsida; order Pinales; family Pinaceae; genus Picea; species Picea abies. The sequence goes on along the minus strand of CBVK0101356904.1, from coordinate 5,636 downwards.
CATTCTTATAGGCAAACTCAACCAAGTGCAAGTAATCTTCCAACTTAGATGGATTATCCATCACATACATCCTCAACATGTCTTCAATTACTTGGTTGACTCTCTATGTCTTCCCATCTCACTGTGGATGGTATGTTGTGCTAAAGTTCATATTTGTACCAAATCCTTTAAACAATCCCCTCCAGAAAATTCTAGTAAAATTTGTATCTCTCTCCGAGACAATTGTCTTAAGTATCCCATGCAACCTAGCAATCTCCTTCATGTAAATTTCTACAGTATTAGTTGTTGTGTGAGTCATTTTTATAGGATCAAAATGAGTTGCCTTTGTCAATTTATCAACCACTACCATGATTGAATCATGTTTTCTTGTTGTCCTGGGAAATTTAGTTATAAAATCAATGGTTACCACTTCCCACTTATTCTCTGGAATTGGTAATGGTTGCAGAAAAATCGTTGGGTGCCTATGTTCAACCTTCACTCTCTGACATTTCATACATCTGACAATGTAATCAACAACCTCTCTTTTCATTCCTGGAAAAAAGAATTGGCTTCTTACTGCTGCAATTATTTTCTGGTAACTGGGATGTCCAGCATATGGAACATTATGCATTTATTTTAATACCAAATTCCTAAGTTATCCATAACTAGGAACAAAAATTCTATTTTTATGCATAAGTAATCCATCTTCCTTCATCTCATATTATTTAATTTTTTGTTGTAAATTTTCTTGTTGTAAGCTTTATTTTATCTATAGGTAATGTTGATCTGTGTCGGCAACATCTAAAATTATGCTCTTTAAATTTGACTGATGCATACTAACAGTTGTAGCATGTACTCTTCTACTAAGTGCATCAGCAACTTTATTTTATTTTCCTTTGATATTCTTGATTTCAAAATCGTATTTACTTAAAAATTCCATCCATCTTGTTTTCCTGGAATTCAAATTTGGTTGTTCAAAAAGATATTTCAGACCACTGTGGTTTGTTCTTAATTCAAATATCTTCGCCATGAGATAATTCATCCACACATTCAATGCATGAACAATGGAAGCAAGTTCCAAGTCATTTGTGGCATATATCCTCTCATTTTCTTTAATCTTTTTGGACTCATAACCAATGACATGTCCATTTTGAGTGAGGAATCCACCAAGTCATTCCTTGGAAGAACCTGCACATACCAAAAAACTTTCATTTGGGTCAGCAGTCTTTAAAATAGGTGCACTAGTCAGTAATTCCTTCAGCAAATTAAATTTCTCTTCAAACTCAGTTGTCCATTCAAATTTAATTCCCTTATTTTGCAAAGAAGTGATGGGATGAGAAATCTTAGAGAACCCTTCTATAAATATTTTGTAGTAACCATCTAACCCCATAAAAAATATTACTTCTGATACATTCATGGTTGTTTTCCATCCTCTAATGGATTCAATATTCTCTGGATCCACTATTATACCTTATCATGAAATAGTGTGTCCCAAGTAATGGATTTGTTCTTGGTAAAAAGAACACTTACTAAGCTTGGAATACAAATGATGTTCCCTCATCACTTTCAATACCAATATTAGGTGATGTTCATGCTCTTCTTCTGACTTAGAATAGACAAGTATGTCATCCAGGAATACTATGAAAAAATTATCCAAATAATTTATGAATATGTCATTCATTAAGCACATAAATATAGTTGGTGCATTGGATAGTCCAAATGGCACCACTACAAATTCATAATGTCGATACATGGTTCTAAAGGTTGTCTTATTGATGTCTTCTTCCTTGATTCTAACCTTAGGTATCCCAATCTCAAGTCTGTCTTTGAAAATATATTTTCCCCTCTTAGCTAATCAAAGAGTCCATCAATTCTAGGTAGAGGGTACTTGTTCTTTATAGTGGATTTATTCAACCGTCGAAAGTAAATACACAGCCTCAAAGTTCCATCATTATTTTTGAAAAAAAGTACTAGTGCTCCGCAAGGTGAAACACTTCGACGTATGTACCATTTCTTCAACAATTCTTCCAACTACATTTGTAATTTTTTTAATTTTGGTGTACTCATTTTGTAAGGTGTTTTTGATACCAAAGCAGTTCCTGTCACTAAATCAATAGAGAAATATATCTCCCTCTTTTGTGGATACCCTAGTATTTCTTGGAATACATAATCAAATTCTTTTAGTACCAAAAATTCTTTAAGGCTTGGCCCCTTTGTCTTTTCTGGATCCTCCACATTTGTTGCATACAATTGACATAATTTTTGAAAACATCTCTTCAGTTGTAAGGCTGAAATCTCCCTTATAGAGATGGGTCTTGGAACTCCTTTCACATTGCTCTGTTTTCCTTCTTCATCAAGACATGTAAATGTCTTGTTATGAAAATCTAGGACAACATGATGCTTTTCCAACCAATCCATTCCAATTAGAATATCTTTTTTTTGACGAAAATGGTTATAGATTATATTAAAGGGGTGGCAAGGCCACAGATTCGGTTACAAAATGGCCCCAAATTTCTTCGGGACTGATTTTCTGAGACCATTCTACTTTGATATCTGTAACTTGTGAGATAAACTAGATCCTGTGCTACTTAACATACTGATTATTTAAAGCATTGGCTACAATACAAAATGCCAAAATGCTGGTGAGATCCTACTGACAGACTGCTTACAGAGAGGGATTACTTCTTGGAATCCTGGTTCCAGTTGCTATTCAGCTGAGCCATCTTGGCTTCCAACTGATCCATCCTTTCATCAAATTCCTGCTGTGGATTTTTCAGCTCCTTATGGAGTTTGTCTAGCTCCTCCGCGAATCCAATTTTGGTGATGGTAATATCAGCTTCGAGCTGCTCCAATCTGCGCCTAGCCTCCGTGTCCAGGTTCTCTAAGAAGTCCAATTCATTCTGGAGTAGCTGCTGCAGATTCACCAGAGCTTTATCCATTTCTTTCAGTCGCTCCTCCGTGCTCAGCTTCCCTATCAAAGAAGAAGCCATTTTCCTTCGTCCTCTTACCTCACGTGTCCTGCCCTTCTCACTATGATGCTTCACACTCTCTCGGTTACTAAGCGACTTGCAGATCTTAGCTTGAACTATAATGAGGGGGCAGAGGTCGCCCTTTATTTCTTCTGTGCACGTTCTCATTATTTCACTTGGATTTGCTGGATTTCTGGGCAGGGGCCACGTGGATCTCTTGTCTCCCCCAAATCTGAAGCATCATTCCTCATAGTACTGAGCCAGCTCTTTCATCCAACCAGACCCTCTGCCCCACTCTGATCTTTGAGATTTTCCATATTCCCATGTTGTTGCCCGATCTTGCATTTGAGAGTGTGTAAGAGGGCGGCGTGGGTTCATGGGAGCTCCACATTATTCATCATTTCATTGAATGACAGTACCCCCACCTCCAACAACACGCCTTTGTTGGCTTCCTTATCAACCATTCCGTTGAGATCCCTTAACACATGAAAGAATTGATAAGAATTAAAATTCCTTAGGAGGAGGCGAATTTTATTTAGAAGATTATTGAGCTTACTGCTTTGGGTTGTGGAGTGATTGATCATGGCCTGTATAATTATTCTAGAATCACCGATGATTGTCAAGTTTTGGATTCTGAGTTTGATTGCTTGGTGCAGACCTTGCCAGAGAGCCATAGCCTCAGATCTGTTGTTGAACTCTATGCCTAGACCGATAGCGAAGTGTGTTTCTATGACCTCTGTGAGATTTTAAATTATGCCTCCTCCCCCAGCCTAGCCTGGATTTCCCTTCGAGGCCCCATCAAAGAAGAGAATGGGAGTTTTTATTTCACATTTCCATTTTGCAAATTCCTTTTCGCTTTTTCTGATCTCCCAGCCTTATTGGATTGGATCACTTCCCTTTCTGGTCTCTAAACCTTGTATTTTGAACTGGTCTATCCAACGCTCCTCTTCTTCGTCCATCTTGTGAAGCTTGACTGTAGAGAAAAGATGAGAAACTGATTCTTCCAATAGAGCTTGAATTTTAGTGATGACTCTGTCTTCACTCATTTGACTTTCTCTGAAAATTTTGTGGTTCCTCTCTAGCCAAAGGTTCCATAGGACAAACTTTGGGAGCATTCCCCATATCAAGAGAGCTTGGGTTCTCCTCTTGACAGCAAATGGGTACAAGGATTCCCAATGAAGGAGGAGACTTATCACATCAGTAGGAAAATTGGCTGCAGGTTGGGAGCCTTTTACCTTCATCCAGACTTCTTTTGAATAGCTGCAGTTTAAGAGAAGATGGTCAGTGGTTTCTTCCTCATGAAGGCAAAGGGGGCACCTGAAGGGTCCTTCCCAGCCCCTTCTTTTGAGTTTCTCCCCTATTTGGATACTCTTATGCGCCAGGGTCCAAATGAAGAGGTCGATTTTTGGGAGGGAGAGAGGCTGCTAGATTGCTTTCCAAAGTGTCGTATTAGGCATAGCAGTGGGGACGGTGTTGAAGAGTTGGTAGCCCTCTGCTGTGGTGTAAGCCCGGGCATTCCTTCCCCATCCTCTTTCATCTTTGCCTTTATTTTTTAGGGGGGATTTCCCTTGAAGACACCTCTTAAGGTCATCCCATTGACTATCTAGAGTAGCTAGTCTGTTTGGGACTTCCCACCCTTGCCATGGATGAGGCCTTTCTTCTCCCCAGAATGAAATGTCGGAGAGCGTTAAAATATTTTGACTATCCATCCAGTCTTTGAGGCAATGTAGGTCCTGACGATGCTCTAGTGGTGGGTCGCCCATTATTGAGTCTGTCCAGATTTTTATTTTCTTACCATTTTTCGACACCCAAGTTAGATGAGGGCTGAAGTGAGGAAGTGCCTTTTTGCATAGTGCAAAGATAGGAGAGCTTTTCAATTCCTTGCAAGGGAATTCTAAGCTTCTGTCCCGAGACCCTCGAAAGTATTTCCTCCAAAGTGCAAGTTTACTCCAAGAGGGTTTGCCAGTGATCATCTTCCATAGAATCTTTGCCCCTAAGGCCAGATTTTGAATTCTTGTTTTTTTTAAATTGATACCCCCTTCCATGAAGGGCTTTATGGTTTTTTCCTAGCTAATCAAGTGCAGCTTCTTTCTTACTTTCCTTCCTCCTTCCCACAAGAAGTGTCTCTGGAAAGCTTCAATTTTTTGGATGACTGTGGCAGGAGCTAACAGCAGTGAGCACTGATAGATAGGGATACTAGACACCACAGCCTTTATCAGGACTGCCTTCCCTACTAAGTTTAACCAATTTTCCCCCCAAGAGGTGAATTTATTCTTGAGTTTTTCTACAAGATGGTTCCAGTGAGAGGATCTAGGGGCAGACTTAAAGATAGGGACTCCCAGGTACTTGAAGGCATCCCAATTTGTATTCCCCTCCATCCCTAGGACTCTTGTTATTGTCAGCATTTCATTTGGGGTGATGTTCCAACCATAAATGTTACTCTTGGTCTGATTTATTTCACTGCCGGAGGCTGCTGCATAGGCGTCCAGTTCTTCCTTAAACTTTTTTGCTATTATTGGGCTTGCTCCTCCCAACAGCAGCGTATCATCCGTGAATTGTGCATGGTTGATGTCTTTCACCCCTTGCACTATTCTTAATCCATGAAGATCTGTGTGAGATTGGGAGTTTTCCAGTTGGTAGTTGAGGACTGATGCTTGAATTGCATAGAGTGAGATCGGAAGAGCGGTT
>CBVK0101356897.1:0-19630 GCA_900067695.1 Picea abies | reverse complement strand
TCTTCCGATCTCACCGAGAAAAATGTAAATTATTTTTAGTTACTAAGTAGATATCAAGAGTTTGGCTTGCTTCCGAGAAAAATATCATAAAAAAATTCTTCTCCTTCGTTAAGCTATTTGAATTTACCCAAATATGATGAGATTGGGTGGAAGCTAGTCTAGAAGATTGGGTGGAAGCTAGTCAGTGTTTCATGATTTCTCAGTAAATATGAGTATAATTATATGTTATGTTGCATCAAAGAGTTTTAGTTAGTTGGTTGGCAATGACATGTGAAGACGACTTTAGGATATGTAAGTTATGGATTTGTGTTGATTGCTGATTAGATTTTCGCACCAAATTCCATGGTGCAAGTCTTGTTATAAATCATCCATGTATTCGTTCGATCTTTGAAATAGTTAGCTTTGGTGGCAATAGTGGAGTTTTTTCTCTTAAAGTTATAAAGATAATATTATTTTAAAAACCTTTCAATATCAGTTCCTTTCTTTTTCTAAATAATTTAGATTTTTTTAAACAAGTTTCCATCTCACTGCCATTTCCTAAATATTTTAGTTTATAAAAATAGTGTCATTTATAAAATTATAGTTCCAATCTTAATTATGTACTCATTCTATATTAATTTAAATGCTTCCAGACTTATATTTATGAAAGTAACATTATTTATTTAAAAAAAAAATTAATTTGATAATAAAATTATTTAAAATATTAATAAATTAATAATTTGAATAATAATTAAATTTAATAATAAAGTTATGTAAATTATTATTAAATTAGTAATTTAAATTATTTTAAATCTGTTTTAGTTTTATTTCAAATTCATTTTTTTTAAATAATCTAGTTTTTTAAAATAATTTTAATTTTTAAATAATTTAGTTTTTAATAACAGTTTCAATTTTAATTATTTTTTAAATAATTTCAATTTTAATTGTGTACTCCATTTTTAGATTAATTTAAAAAGTTGAAATATTTTGTATTTATAAATGTGATATTAATTATTTAAAATAATTAAATAACTTAGCATATTAAAAATAATAAATATATACCTCATTTCTAAATTTCTAAATAACTTAGTTTATAAAAATATTTTTTTTAGAAAATTATTGTATATTAAATATAATAAATTGAATAATAAATTTATTTTAATTTTTTAAAGATATTTTGTAATAAAGTAAAATGTTTGGTCAATATTATTAGTTATGGCTTATTGTACTTATTGTATTCAATTATAATAAGCTATAGTTAAACAACATTGTTATCCTAAACAATTTTATTGAACTAAAGTTAGTCTATGCCAACCAAAGTCAATTGTGGTTAATCATATTGTACTATATTGTTAACCAAAGTCAATTAAGCTAACTATAGTCAACAACATATAACAATCTTCTATTAAGCCAATCAATCAATCATTCAAAATTATAACCTTTCCTTTTGGTAGTGGAGGTTTTAATAGATTTCACTATAACTAAAAAATCTAGTAGGTTTTTTCCATGGTACACAGTACTTTGTTTATGATGCATGCTTTATTGATACTATGGAGTGGTGCATACAACATATTTGAATCACCCTCCTAAATATTTTGGATATTGAAAGAACTAAGGAATTTATATCAATAATATGCACTAGTGGATATTGTACATGTTGGACACGTGATTTAGATAAGCGTGAATGCGCATATTATTCATCAATATGGTACATCTATAAATACAATGTCTTGACCATTCGATTCATATTCCAAGGTCTTTTGAACTCCTCGACAACCGTTACACTATGACTTGACCTTTCACATTTTGTCAAGTGAGGAATACCGTAACCTTAAGTGAATTAGGTTTCCAACATTCCCCCCCTTAATTTGAAGAGGTGTAAGTGAGTCCAAGGTGAGAGATGATATTTGAAAGTGGGCAACTAAAATTTGGAAGTGTGCAATTATTAATGGTTGAATGTGCTCTATGAATCCGGTGGTTTTGGGATGGCCACAAACCAAATGGTGTTGGTGGTTTAAGGAAGACCAAAAACCAATTTGGTGGTTTAAGGATTACCACAAACTCTGGAACCCTGCTCTAGGATCAACGGTTCTTAGAACAATTCCTAAGTTAGCTAGAAGTTGGAAGTTGACGTCTTCTGCTAATTGGAAGTGCTCTCGATGTTGGTTTAAAGATGACCATAAACTGTGATGTAGAAGAAGTTGAAAGTATTCTACCAAGTGGAGGTTTAAGGGAAACCACAAACCATTGTTTAGCAGAAGCTGTAAGTCTTCTACTAAGTGGTGGTTTAAGGAAAACCACAAACCAATCACACTCTCTTGTCATGCTCGATTGATGGGACTTTGAAACTTGAAGCCTGACTAACAATCGTTGATGTTGTTCCCCCATGTCAGGTACAAGGTGAGAAGATGCAAATATGTCCATTACAAGATGTGTCAATACTCGAGTGCAAATTCTTCGGTATGACTAAGATATCTTCTTGACTATTGATGACCATCGCCAAGAAACCATCCACCCATAGTGGTTGTTTACTATTGCAGTTGTCTTGCGTTTGAAACACCTATCTGAAGGATGATTGTGTTATCCAAAATGCTCGCAAGGATGAAGATCGAAGCACTAATATTCAATATGGCCAACTCACTGACAATATTGGCATATAAAAATCTACTCTTGAACTGGAGTAGGTGAATGTGAACTTTCTTGCAGTAGACCAACACTCTAGAACTAGATTGGTTTATTGTAATCTGAATTATGAAAGGTGACATCCTTTTCATATCTGATACCGATTATGTGATTGTTATGCATGGTTTCTTCCCAAGGTTTGATGATCCACTTGGAAAGAGAAAGGTGATCTTATTCTGCACTTGAATCTAGAGTTCGCTCATTGAGTGGTTGTTGCGCTAGCTATTGGTTTGAATCACCATCATCATCTTCATCATCTTCGAAAAGAGGGTTCTGAACAGGGACTAGTTCAGAATGTTGTTGAATATTATTTCGCTCAAGTGCATCGTGAAGAAGTCGAGTCTGAGTTTGCAGTAGTGTTGCTTTGGCTTGTGAAACTTGCAAGAATGTTACAACAAACTGCAAATTGGTTTTGTCAATGGTTATTTTATCGTCCACAAAGGAGAGGATCAAAGTGTTCAGTAACTCTAACAATTCCTCAACTCAAGCCATTTTAAAGACAGAAATAGACCTCAAGGGTTTCTTACAACTCCACCCTTTCACAATCAAACTCTACAATACAATCTCAACTATGTAGACTCAACAAATGAAGGGCGTCGGCTTCTACTGAAAATGTACCCTTTTTACAATGAAACTTAATTTCAAAAAGTACAAGTAACCTTAAAAAAATTATATTTTCATGTTACCATTATTCATGTTCTAATTATGATCTTCAAGCTCCAAAATGCATAAGAAAGCTTCAGATTCAAGTGTAGCTGAGTTCAAGAGGAACTCACAAGGTCTCTTTCAAATTCTCTGTTATAGTGCAACTAATCATACTTACACTACGTCGCTACTCTACTCCAAAACTGTGACCCATATCTAACCTTGGTACTAGAATGGTGTAATATTATGGTCCTTTAGTATGGCTCAACACTACCTCAACAGTAAAGAATATATCAAGCTGCAAAAACTCTCCCAAAAAAATGTTGTTGTAAGCTTTAGAAGCAATATGAATGGTGGTATGCTCAATTTATGTTAGTGAAAAACCTGGTGAACATGAATTTGACTTGTTGAAGAAGAGCGTTCTTCTAGACAGATCCTTATTACGAGCACAAATTCCACGAAGGCCAGCGACAAGGAGAGACTTTCTCTCATATCTGATAGGAATGCCAACAATTAGGTTTATGGTTCGCAGAGGAGGTCTACCACCTTTATTTCACAACCATATTCACCATATTCGATAGTTTTATGTTGTTGTCTACTTCGTATGAGCCTTGTTTAGTTCAATTAACAATAAGCAAGGTAGAAAGCGATCTGCGAAGAAAAGTCGCACGCCAGTGCATATGACACTAGAGAAGAATAAAATATGAAATACACTAGAACCCGTAAGAGATAGAACAACAGTGTCTATGGTTGGAAGGAATGTTCGACGTCTGCAACCATTTGGTGAATAATTATTTAAAGATAAGTGCTCTATGTGTTTTCTCTCTATTTTATATTCCATTGTGTATTAATTATCTCTGAGATGTGTTTATACCATGCATGTTTGTTGTTACTATTGTGCATGACATGTTATTCATTTTTTATAGCTTATCATGTTCTTGATAATTGCGTGTGCATGTATCATGCTTCTTGATTTTAATAATTGGTATCATAAATTTGGAAATCCGTCAAGATGTGAATTTGGAGGTACCCAGGTCAATGGATACATCATAGATTGGTATCAAAGTGTCGTTTGCAGTGCTTGTGTCATATGTACCAACTTGCAGGTTGAAAGGTTGTTATCTTCACAGAGGTCGAGCTGGAGGGTGCTTGGGCGGTCGATGATGTTTCTTGAAAATATGCATTTTTGGGAAAATTGGAAAATTTTGGGATTTTTTTCGTATGGTGATGTCATAATGATGTGGAGGCCATGTGGTGGGTGATGTGGTGATGGTGACATGAAATTCCATGGTGGTAGGTCGATGGTACGATGGAAAGTCTCTATGGTAGAGTGGCAGGCCGTGGTGGCAGGGTGGTAGACCACCATGGAAGGGCGATGGGTTGCGGGGGTAGAACAATACCATTTGTCATCCACATACAAGACCAAATAAATCAAATGATCACCAATTAATTTAAAATACACACAGTGATCCTCTTTGCTTCTTGTGAAGCTAAGTCCTAACATATAAGTATCAAATTTTTTATACCACATCCTTGGTGATTGTTTTAAACCATACAAGAAATTTTTCATTATTCCCATCGTAGTTTCATTATTTTCGAGCAATTGAAACAACTTCATCTCTTCTGGACAATCATTTGCACCATGGTTCATTGTACAAAGAATTCTTCCAACGATTATGTCTCCTAGTTGTGACTCTTGTTGCTCTTCTATTGCACCAACTTTCGTCTCACTTGGTTTGCATCAAGCGTCCACCTCCTCCATGAGTGCACTTAGTGACGAACATGAACCCATATCCTCCATTCCTTTGAAAGTATGTGATGGGAGCAAGTCCTACTTCAAATTTGACTCATCCCCTAGTTGAACTCATCCAACCTGCCTCTGCCTCCCTTCCTTTCTTTGGATAATACTTGGTGAAGTGGTTTCATTGAGAGATATCGCATACAATGGATTGTATGTCCATGAACAGATATGGCTTAACTAGTAAGAGAGTGCAATCAAGCATAGTCTCCTCCTTCATGGATGAGATTTCCTTCATGTCCATTCGCTATTCCTCTTCAAGATTCGGTCTCTTCTCTTCGTTGGGTACCTCCGTTGTCAAACATACATCAATAACTTCGTTCTTCTCATTCCTTCTATCTGTTGAAATCTCCTTGGATTATTCATCAGCATCAAGTTTGTGAAACACCTTTCTTTCCATTGTTTCAATGATTCTTCACCCAAAACTTCTTAACCAAACTTTATATCTTTGTTCCTTGTCCTTTTCCACTGTCGTGGATGTCTACCACCAATCCATTCGAATGACAAAACTCCAAAGAAAACTGAACTGCCACCAAACCCAAACTTCGCTACTACTTGAGTAGAACACTCTTCATAAAACGCGCTCTGATACCACCTATCATGTGCCTGGAGAGCCTGCGACTAGGCGACGGAAAATACCAACTCCCCCAGACATAGTGCGGCACCAACGTCTTTCGTTCAATGGAAAAACCACACCGAAGTACTCAACCTGGGCTACACCTTCACCTAGTTTTGTTGTTACTTAAGTTATGTGTGCATTTCTTATGCTTGGAATTATTTCAAAAGTAAAAGAGACCATTCATACAAAGTGAAATATGAACATGAATGTGGGAATCCAAACCAACCTAACACCCTAAAGCTTCTTTATAGACAAAAAAACAGTGTTCCAAGCCAATGCTTGTCCCACAAATGAAAGTTTATACAAGAAGAGCTTTTTCTCAGTTACACAAAACCTTGAATGAAAACAACATAGCTCCCTTCGGTGAACTGCCTTCTTCTGTGCCCTTCCTTTTCACCTTGGCTACCATAACAAATGAGCCACTTCTCCCTTGTGCTTCATAACTAAGACACTTTCGGTTTTGCCAAGTTTACCTTGCCTCAGTTCAACTTGTCTCCTTTCCTTAGCCGAATCACTTGCTCAATACTTCCATTCCATGATGCCAAATGACTCCTTCACTTGGGTTTTATAGGCACGCACCCAATGAACCTACCCTTTCACAAAAACAAGATGCTACCCTTTTTTCGGTCAAGCTAACCTTGTGAATGGGTGTGCGTCGCTTGGGTGAGTCGACTGACTCACCCAAGCGCGCTTTTTGCAACTTGGTCGACTTTTCCAATTTCAGTTTTTGGTGCCCAATTATTCTTCTTTGGTCCACATTTGTCACACGAACCGCTCATTCCAACTTCCCTTGGCTCGTCGAGCGCCCAAGGTATCTGAGTTTCCTGTGGTTTGTTTCTCTTCGTCATTTAGCTGACTCCCCTTGACATGCACTAGGGAACCCAAAGCATGGAGCCCCTGCAACCTTCGATTCAACATTCGGTAAGTTGGGTGCTCATGTTTTCTGAGTGCCCATCATCCAACTCGTCTGTCCTCAATCGTCCATATTTGGTGTGGGTGCCCATGGTCACCATGGGGCGCCCACCCAAATCACCACCTTCGTCAGAAGTTAAGTCTTGGCAAGTTGTCTTCAACACAAAAGCGCCCGAATATCCCAACTCACCTATAAAGAGGTTGGGCGCCCTCTGGCTCAACCAACACATTGGATTGACTTGTGGAAGGGGAGCACGTGCCCGATGAAACTCTTGGGAGTTACACCCTCCCCCACTCAAAATCCTTGTCATCCTCGCAATCCCAACATGCTTCACTGTCATGATTACCAATAATGTTTGTTTCCACGAAGTAAACATTGTCTAGGAATTGGATCCTCCGCGAAATACTGCACATACATGCCTCTGCCTTTGTGCTCGTTCTGGATTCACACCAAATCGATTTGATTAAAGTGGGAATATGAGACAACCCAGCCCAATGCCAATGATATGCATGCAATTCTCTGCCCATTCACAAAGTTAAAAAAAATAGATGTAGATTGGTATATCCCAACGATTGGGTTCTGGCTGGAAATTTCCTATTAATTGTTGTTCATATCAGTGCAAAATCAATGCATAGGAGTTCAACCAAAAGAGGGTATGGGGTGTTTCATGTAAGGTTCAGATAGACCACATTTCACAACCCAACCAACAGATAGATCATTTGAAAAGGAAGGTTGTAGCACACCATATTCAATTCACGATGGTAAAGGCCAACAATTTAGTTGATAGGAAATCATATTTTAAATACCAAGTATGCTTGGTAGCTGTAGGTGAACCAATGCGTTGTGTTGCCTTAGTTTCATATTATACATAGAATGAGCCAGTGCTCTATATAGGGTGGTTTTGGTATGAAATTCTCCACAACGAATTTACTCACCAGCAAATTAAGAGGGCCAATATTCAGAATGCCCAGTCGCATAAAACTCAAGAATTTGTAGCAAACATTGAAAATGACTGCGTTTTGGGAAATTGACCGGAGATAACTCACTCATAGTACATACCGAAAATGTATCGTAGGAAATAGTTCAATAATTAATAAATCATTATGACGCTCAGTTCCTAAATGAATCTGGCAATTCCATAGGTGCATAAGAGTGTTGTGGGTGGTTTGAGTGAAACAGAGATATGCAAGAATTTGATACCCTTTTTCTTCTTTTAATTCTTAATGGAAACCAGGCCCACTTATTGTCAAAAACGCTACACCAAATGAGAGTAGGTATAATTGGCACCTACCATCAGGTGTTCTCCCTTACTTACTTGACAGGCCATTTGGACCCGTCAATAGGGGGGATAAGCTCTAATGCCTCCTTCCTTCTCCTGTGCATTTCCTATTGTGTTGCCTTTGTAAATCCTTCAATCCTATCCCAATTTCTTTTTAAGGGGGGATGTTAGGATATTTAGACACTTAGGAGTTAGTTAAGATCAACTTGGTTTAATTTGTCGTTAGGTAAAAGTGTGTTTCTTTAGTATGCATTTGTAGTTGGGTAATCTGACGATCACGATATGTTCCTGAAATAAAGTGATCCAACGGATCATATTTTCCTCGATCTTAATGGCTACATTGATCCATGGCTTAGCACCTGATTGGTCCGTGATGTTTATTTAAAGAGCATGGAGGGTCATTTGTCGATGATTGATTGTCAGAAAATCTCATGTAAATCTCTATGTAATATTTTTCTTTTGCATAATTAATAAATTTCTCCAAGTGGCTATGTTGGTCAGGGTCATGGATGTTTCCTCGTAGGAGTTTTACCACGTCAAAACATCAGTGTGTTGATCTTTGATCTAGTAGTGTGAGTGGTTATTGAAGGTGTTTGTCCTCTGTTGGAATACGTGTGTTGTCGAACATACATGTAGTTCTTATCTATGGAAGTATCGAGGTAGGAGGGATTTTTGTGGGTCGAGTCACCTCAAGTTCAATGTGGGCCATGAGTAGGGAGTCACATATATGTTGATCGAGGTTTGACAATGAAAGCATTTTTTAGGTAGATTGATATTATACACTAATTGGTAAAGCACTTGATGGCTAATCTAAATGTACACAAATTATTGAGGTCTTTAATCAAGTTAACCTTTACACATACATGACACTAAGGTTTTGGGTGAAAGAAATAATCAACTATATGACAGATAAATTTCCCCAAGTGGGGCACAATGCATTATAGTGCTCACCAAGTTTTATGGGAATGTTGGGACAAGAGCGGGTAGGATAGATGTGATTCTTTGTTAATGTAAACGTCATGGATGCATTTAGAGATAACCACCAAGGTATTCCTTTAAATCCAAGGGCCTCGCCCAAATATTTCGTGCATATAGGATAGGTTGTAGAATTGAAATAGAAAAAATCCCTTTGTCAAGCTATGTTCATGGAAGCAATGCCAAAAAAAAATGGCTCCCACACCACCTAAATCTAATTTCTAATAGTTGCTTCAAGGACACCCTTTTGAAAAAATAACCCACGATGGAGCTCACCGAAAACTCATTATAGATAAAATTATATGGAGAATGAGAAATTTGAAAAATATATAAACTATTATTATTATTATTATACATCCTTCTAATTAATAATTTATATGGGATTTGCTTAAGTGATTTGATTTTAAAATTAATTTTTTCATAATTTAGTTGAGTCGTCGTTAATTATATAAAATCGTGACAATGAAGAGTTGAGTTGTCGTTAGCGTATGACTAAAATATAAACTTGTAGTTTTGATCTATGGTGTTGTACGGGTAGGATGGCTTTGTGTGGGTGGAGTCACCTAAGGGTCGGCATGGGTCGTGAGTAGTCACATATATGGTGATCCAAGTTTGACAACAAAATCAAGTATTGATATTATGAATTGGTTGGCAGCGCACTCATAGGCTAAGTTGCATGTACACAAATTGTTTGAGGTCTTGAAACAAGTTAACCTTCACGCAACATGACATTGAGGTTGGGCATGAAAGAAACGATTAAACTCATGACAGATAAATTCCCCAAGCCGGGTAAAATGCATTCCAGTGCTCACCGGAGTTGCATGGGAGCATTGGGAAATCCACCCAAATCGGGCAGGCTAGATGTGCTTCTTTATAAAACACCACCCACCTTTTGAATAGTGGATGGATATAAAATTTCAAAATAATTATAGATTATTCAAGTGAAGTAAATATGTATTTCTTCTAATAAATAATTGAAAATATGAAAAGTGATAAAAGAAAAAGGTTATGTTTTTTTTTTCTTATAGAAATGGATTGCATTTGAATTGTTTAAATCTATATTAAATCATATTTTTATGTTGTTTAAATTGCATTTCTGAATGTAAAAATGGATTTAGCATGCTGAAAAACTCATGCAACACTTAGATTATACAAAATTAATTAGTCAACTTTACAAATCCAACAATATTTTTTGGAATTTTGAAAAAATATATAATAGATTAAAAATACTCTTAAAAACGATTTCACATGGATGAAGTTGAAGTGTCATTAAATATATACAAAATGAGGAAAACTTTTTCACATGGATGAAGTTGAAGTTGAAGAGTCATTAATTATATACAAAATTAGGTATTGAGTGCACGGGGTTGAGTTGTCTTACCGTATGACTAAAATATAAATGCCCCGATGGAGTTGAGTTGTTTTAGCGTATGACTAAAATATAAATGCGCTCAAACACATGAATAATTAACAATAACTCATTTGACTTTAACGAGACAACGTAAGGAGAATTTTCACACGGAGGGAGCTGATTTGTGGTTTAATTAGTGGGTCGCGGAAATGTGATTGTCGTATAAATATATATACACATGCCACTGGTCAGCCATGCTGATTTGTGGTTACTTCGATTCCTTAAATTACGTAGTACGCTTCATTAAATGAATACATTCATTATCTCTAGTGAGTGGTGAGAAATTATATATTATACATTATAATTTTATTTTTTGGATTTGAACTTGAGAAATGAGAAATTATATATTATACATTATAATTTTATTTTTTGGATTTGAACTTGAGAACACTGAATTTATTTATACATTTAAAAATATTAGATGTTCTCAATTTATTTATACATTTAAAAATCTCCGATTGAGTTGAATTGTTGTAAATTATATATTATACACTATACTTTTATTTTTTGGATTTGAACTTGAAAACACTGAATTTATTTATTCATTTAAAAATATTCGATGTTCTCAATTTATTTATACATTTAAATATGCCCCGATTGAGTTGAATTGTTGTTAGCGTATGACTAAAATATAAATGCGCTCGAAAATATGAATAATTAACAATAACTCATTTGACTTTAACGAGACGAGCTATTATGAATTTTCACACGGAGGGAGCTGAGTTGTGGATAATTAATGGCTCGGGGAAACGTGATTATACAGCTGCCAGCCATGTTGATTTGTCGTTATCTCTATTCCTTAAATTACGCAGTTTAGGAAGCTTCATTAAATGAATACATGGGACTGGTGAAGATTAAATGATATCATGATTGTCATAATTATATAATCGCGCGAGTCTCGTTACTTCTATTTCTTAAGTCGAGCGGTTTTCCAAATCCAATGGTCTACGACTTGGACCATCAACCCCTTCTCCTAATTACATGGAGGTAGATTGGTAAGAACCGCATGTTCCTTGGATATTTAATGTTTTGTTGACTTGTAACACAACATGCCAACTCTGTTCCTTGAATAATTAATTGTTTTGTTGACGCATGTTGACGCAGTTTAAATTATCTGTTTTGTTGACTTGTAGCACAAGATGCCAACATGTTCCTTGGATTGTTAATTGTTTTGTTGACGCCCGAATCCAGATACCAAGAAGAATCTCGCCAACCCCATCTACCAACGTCTCACAAGCAAGCAAATTTATTCCCGTGTTTTTCGACGTTGAGCCTTGTCATCTTAGCGGCATCGATAGGCCACCTTATGCTGATGCCTTTGCAAAACACCAACGCAAAATCGATGAAGGCAAACGCTCCGTGGAAGTCGTGGAGGGATGGAAGAAAGCACTGAGAGAGGTCCCGGAGACTTCCGGTTTGTTCTTCAAGTCGGGTGAAAGGTGAACACATACTTTACTTGTTTATCACATTTGAAACTTATATATTCTGTATCTTTGATTCTCACTTTCTTCGGTTTTTCTCCTTTTAAGCAGTGACTTCGGGGAGCTTACCGAGAGCATTGTGGAATCAGTATCGAAAGGTGGAAAGTGGGCTTTCTCCTTGGGAACTCCTTGGTATCTTTTACGAAGTTCTAATGGAGGTATAAGTGTTCATAATAAAATAATAGTGGCGGTCATTAAATGTAAGGTGGATCAGTTTAACTGTGTTGTACTAGTTATTATTAAATAAGATTTATTATGATAATTAGTAGTGAATAAATGTAATGTCCTTTCTTAATAAGGTCCACTAGGTAGTTACGAGGTTATTATGATTAGGGCTCTTTTGTTAGTTATAAATAAAGATGGAGTCTAGTTAGGAGGTTGTTATGATTAGGGTTCTTTTGTTAGTTATAAATAAAGATGGAGTCCTCCTTATAAGAGATGTGGAGTTTATTGTATATGGAGCTTAGTTAATTGAGAAGTCATCCAATCTTAAGAGGCAAGTGAAAAGGGGTGGATACCTTTCATAAAAGGATTAATTGTAAGGTGTTGTCATACCTTAAAGGTATTTTTATATAATCAAGTGAAAGAGAGTGGAAGATTTATTTTTCCATATTTTGGAGGCTTTCAAAGGAAAAAGAGGACCACAACACTTGGATCAATTCATGTAACTCCATAAAAATCATCTAATGAATGTTGACCAAAATCTGAGCATAAGGGTGGTTGAACATCTTCTTCAAAAAATAACCCCAAGTATTCAAAAGGATATGTATCATAACTCTTAGGATATGACTAGAAATCATCATGAGAATGTTGTGATGAATCATTCCTAGGTAGTTGAAACAAATCTGTGAACAAATCATCTTCATGTTGCCAAAAATATGAATCATAAATGTACATAGATGGTTGTTCCAAAGGAAACAATTCCACACTCTTGACCCTAAAGTCATCATCAATATCATAAATTGGATTCCCATCAAAATGAAAACAACTCATATCCCATTTATGCTTTCCACTACACAAAAAATCATCAATATGGTCATCTTGTTCTTCATTAGATGAAACATTTGCTACATCCAAGGGTTTCTCCGAAAATTATTCACTTTCCAAGTCATGAAAGAATGCAAGAATATCCATGTAACCAAGTATATTTGTAATATCAAGAGAAGGAAACATTTCATGAAGTTCCCATGGTTCCATAATTCCTTAATTTGAGAATATATAACTTTATACAATATGTTGTAACATAGATCGACGTCGCCGAAATTTTCCAAAATTTTGTGAAGACCAACATTTCTCTTGTCATCTCAAATTTTGAATCTTCGGCCAAAGTAAGTCTTTAACTTTATCACTTATGCCTAGCCATCACACTATAAAGTCTTCTCTCAATCCAAAATGTTTAAAACAGCTATATTTTTCTATATGATCACAATGCGAGATTTAGTTTTATCCTGAAAACAATCCTTTTATTTAAGACTATTTTCAATTCATAATTTTGTACCTAAGCCCTAGCTCATCTTTTATGGCAATCTAGTTGACAATATTGACTGAGCCCTTGTTTTATTCTACCATCTGAGGAAAAGTTAGAAATTAAAATAATTATTATTGCTAGGTCTTTTTGGTCACTTGGGTGAGGAAAAAGGAGTCCTTTAGATGCCTTGTTGGACCAACAAGACATCACACCAATGATTAGTAAATTAGTGAATCCACAATATAGTAAATAACAAAACAAATAACCAAGAAATGAAAGAAAACTAAACACATGCAAATTCTAAAAGATGCATGAAATAACTACCCAAATAACAAGTGATCTTTGAATTGAGAACACCAAAGAAGAAAAGTCCCAAGTGTGAATGGGAGGCCTTTAGAGGTACATCCCATCATTTCAATCATCCCAAGGAAACATTTTGGGTCTATCTTGGGGTCTTTTCTTGGTTCACTTCAGCATGGATGTGGTTGAGGCCCAACCAAATTCATAATTGTGTCGTTTCTGCATCTGCGCGATTTTGTTCAGAGACAGTCACGCGGGACGCATGAAGTGTGCATCCAACACTTTGTTTACTCACACAGATCTGCGTGCACTGAATTTGGTGAACTTGCGCAGAAACTCATGGGTATTTTTATATAGTTTTGGTATCTTGTTGAAATAGGTTCTGTAAATGTTGGAAGTATGTTATGTTTGTGCTGATATTTTCTTCGACCATTGTCTTTATTTCTTGTGAGCAATTTTTCAGTGATAACAGATGCCCCCTGATGTGTGAGGTTAGGAGCATACGTATAGCGAAAATACATCATTGTTTCTTTTGTGAATATAAGAGTTGTAGTTGTTATATGAGGAGGACTGTAGGAGCGATCCATTGGAGGAAAAGGGGATCTTGATGGAAACCAAGTATTCTCCAATAACCAAAATATAAATCTAGGTACAAACAAAGTGAACATGCCCCATGCTTGTGTCATGAACCATAAATGAAATTACAAAAAATGAATATTGTGGATGAAATGGATGTCTCTAGTTTCCTCGAGGGCATAAAAATGACAGATGATGGTTTTGATTACTGAACGGGCTCTGAATCACGATATGAACAAATCGAAGGCATTGATGGCTTAGCAAATTCAGAGATCTTTGGAAATTTCTGAAAAATGCAACGGTTTCATAGTAAGACCTACCATAACATGAAACTTTGTTGGAGTCGAATGGCATGGGGGTCAACGACATCAAAAAGAAATGAGGACTCTTTTTGTTTCATCGGAGACTACTCAATAATAAGGGAATGAGAGCCAAGATACTTCCACCTTCCTAGAAACTTGTATTGACATTGATAGGGAAGGGGGTGCGATTGCAAGAAGAAAAGGGCTTCTTGGCATCAATTTGATCAAACAGTTATCAGGGACTGAATGGAGGAGAGGATGGACAGATTGGTGACATGAACGTAGTTCAAGATGTATGGGACTCAAGAACTGATCTAGGTGGATATTGGTGGCCACCCACCTATTCCAACTGGCTCCTTTTGACAGTTTTAGTTCAACACGTTCTTCTATAATTCTTTGTAATTGTGGGTTCTACACTTTCAGATCTATCTGAAGCCCTACACAGGTGCTAGGTGGAGATTAGTGGCTAACCACCCAATCTAACTGGCTTATTTTGGAAGTTTTCATGTCGTTACATCTTTATGTACTTTCAGGGCCATTTTGAGCCCCTAAACAATTTTTTTTTATCTTGCAACAATCTAACTATAGACAGAGTTAGAGTATTATGGCATAATGTGTAGTTCTCAAAAACACCTTTCCAACGAGCTATCACGTGCCTAAAACGAAGGTCGTATGCAAAAGTTGTGATGCCAGGAAGTTGAGGTACCAACTTACCCATCGAGGCCCACATAACTTTTGGCGTTTCATCTCCTAAGGTTAGGTTTTTGGATGTCTATGGTTTTGGTATTCATGATTAATGTTAAAAAGGACTTTGGAGCCTCATTGTAATCATTTATGCTCATACGAATGCGTGTAGCAGCCACATCTCTTCTCAGAGATAACTACCACCATTCGAGCAAGTTGTTTTCAGATTTGCAGTTTTACAGTTTCAACCTATTTTATTTATTCAAAAGAATTTATTGTTCATTGGATATCTATTGTTGTTCTTTGTATCTCTGTATTATTGTATTCAGTTTGTTATTCATTCCGTTCCACTCATAAATCTGGATCAGTGGTATCAGAGCGGTTTGTTCTTCATTTATTTTTCTTTGTGCATGTCCCCGACAAGATCTGGGTACAAGAAGTTGCGACTCGAACCAGTCGATCCTTTGCAATATCGGTTGTGTTGAGCCCGAAAACAACCCATGGGGAAAATAAATATGATGGAGTAGGAGATCTTTTTAAAATGTTGCTCGAGTAAGCTCTTGCATGACAAAGGAACGAAATGGTGGAAAACTTTGCACAGATCCTTCGGCGGCTACCCACAGGAGATGCATCTTCATCAAGAAGCCATGCAACCCCCTTAAAGGTACAAGTAAATTTTGATATTCCATTATTTGAAGGATTGATAGATGCGGATGTTGTAGATAAATGGTTGAATCTACTCGAAGGGTATTTTTCGGTCCATAATTTTTTCGATAGGGAAAATATTACTTTTTCACTCCTCAAGGTCATCCCCCATGTTAAGGGCTGGTGGTATACTTACTCTGAGCAAAGGGCCGTAGAGGAATCTGCAATATTTACGGTCACCCCAACATGGGATTCCTTCAGGAATGCCATTAAAGAACAATACTACCCTGTTGGAAGCTACGAGGACTAGTACACAAGATGGACCACCCTGTGTCAGGAAAGGGACCATACAATACCATATTTCACCAATATTTTCCATACCATGCGCACCAAATTGGGTATCAAAAACTCTGAACGACATCTGATGCTCAAATGTCGTGGTTGTCTGCATAGATACATTCAGATAGAAATGGAGTTTCTGGACATTGATTAATTAATTAATTAATACATTAATATAATGTATAAATTTAAGTTATTATATTAATTCTTTAAAAGATTAGTTAATTAATTAATACATTATTAGAATATTAATAAATTGATAAAGTAAAAATATATAAATAATGATTTTTACATTAATAATGTATTAATACATAAAAACATGTTAAGGTGTAAAAGTATTAATGTATTAATTAATTAATACATTGTGAAAGTATTAATATTACATTAATAAATTAATAATACACTAATAAAGTATTAATATTACATTAACACCATCGTTGACTATGGTTGACCGAGGTTGACTATTGTTGACCATGCCCTTGGTTGACCTTCGTAGACCTTGTAGAGCTGATTATAGTGGGCCATGTTGATTATATTTAACCATGGTTTACTATGGCACTACTGCATTGCAATGGTGATCAATTTTTATTCGTCACATTACAACATGAGGTTTTTTTCGTCACATTGTGACATCAAGTTTTGTTCATCACATAGCAACATCTAGTTATGTTCGTCACATAGAAACGTTGGGAAATCTTTGTCTCATTGTGACATGAGGTTATGTTCGGCACATTGCTACGTGAGGAAATGTTCATCTCATTGCAATGTTGGTTTATGTTTCTCACATTGCAACATTGGATTGTGTAAATCATATTACGATAATGGGTCATGTTCAATAGATTAGGACGTTGGAAATTTTTTCACATTATGACATTAGGATATGTGCATCACATTACAATGTGAGGATATGTTCATCACATTGCGACGACAAGTCTATTTCCTTCATAATTCCATGTTTGTTAATGTTCATCACATTGTGGCATTACTATTCACATAACCAATTTATGTTTGTCACATTGTGACCTTCACCATGGTTATCTATGGTTAACAATGACCATGGTTGACTGGCATTGATGACTATGTCCATCACAATGCCACATCTCTTTGTTCATCGCATTGCGACGCTAATAAGGTTTTGTTCATCACATTGTGACATAAGGTTTTGTTCTTCACATTGCAACATTAGGTTTTTTTCATCACATTGTGACATCTAGTTATGTTTACCACATTGCGACATCGGGAAATGTTCATCTCATTGCAATGTTGGTCTATTTTTTTCACATTGCCACATTGGTTTGTGTAAATCACATTGCGGTAATGGGTTGTGTTCATCATTTTGGGAAATTTGAAAATGTTTGTCACATTCGAATGTTATGATATGTGCATCACATTGCAATGTGATCATATGTTCGTCACATTGTGATGACAGGGATATGTTCAACACAACAAAATGTCTGTTTATGTTTGTCACATTGCGACGTTACTATCATCTCTTTGTTCATCACATTGCAATGTTACTATTCACATTGTGACATCGAATTATGTAGGATTGCATATCTGTGTGATGTTCGTGAATGGTTATGTTCAAATGTGATGTCAATATATGTTCATGACATTGTGATGTGGAGTAATGTTGATCACATCGGACCATTCAGTTTCATTACATTGCAAGATCGGGTTATGTTTATCACAATGTGACTTTGACACATTGTGAAATGGATGTTTTGGCCAATTGTTTTGAGAAAAATTCTAATGAACTTTTTCATTTGTCACAAAGATAAGAATTTTGAATCAACATAATATATTGCATGGAAGGAAACTTCCCTAAATTTTTCCTAAGTAAAGTTTTGGCCAAGTTTTTTTTTTAAACTAACAAAGTGTTCCCTTTGTCACAAACATAGGAAGCTTGAACTGATGCGATGTATTACATAGAAAGAAAATTGGAATCATACTTGTTCGTAGGACATTGATAGAGAATAGTATTTAACTTTAAAGATGATGATTTTTACTTGTTCTAAAGTCATTGATAACAAATCAACTTGAACTTGTAGACGATGAATTATACTTCAAATTCTCTAATGATTTATTATTGTTATAAGGATATTTATGTACACAAAACATGGATCATAAAGTTATATATTGCATCATGGTATAAACTATGACCATTATACATCCATATAAATTATATATATATTTTTCATTGATATTATTCATCACCTGTGGGATAATTAACAAAGCAAGTTTCTCGCCCATAGACAAATTTCATTAAAATTCACACACACACACACAACTTTCATTAAAATCCATATACTGAAAACAATAAATTCCACATAAGATTTAAACCATACTCTCAAATCATAAAAATAAACTGAAATTTTATGGTCATCTATAAAAATCCTAACCCTAATAACCATTGACCTTAATATATTACTAATACATTAATGTTAAGATGATTGATTATTAAAATTAATTAATAATGATTCTATAAAGGGTATGTATGTATGTATGTATGATGATGATGATGATGATGATGATGTCCACTAAGACTGAATTGGTCTATCGGACCTTAAGAGGGTAAGTTATTACTTGTGATTCTTTAGAATTTTGTTTATGTGCTCGAAAAACATTAAGAGAAGCTTTCCAAGATCACCGTACTTTTGATGAGTTAAGAGGTTATGATGGTCGGTAGTGTGAAAAATATTTTGAAAATGAGATCTAATAGGATTATAGGCTGGACAATCTAAGAGAAAGTGATTTTCATCTTCAACCTTCTTCGTGTCACAAAGGTGACACACTCTTTCATCCCATGGCATTTTAGGAATTGACCAACGCCCAGTTTCACTATGGAGCTCGTGAGAATTTGTTCTTATCTTAGCAATGCTTATTTTTTTCTTTACACTTGGAAAAACAGATAGATAATTTTGATCTTCTAGATTAGGGTTGATGATCCGGATTATTTTCGGCACGAAATGAGAGCGGAGATATAATAAAGAAATGCATAGAGATATTGCAAATATTCAATAATATAACAGAAATGTATCAGAGATGCAACCATAAACATAGATATACAGTAATGCACGATTTCTATTAATCAAAGAAATGTACAGAGACTGTAAAAATACAAAGTGAAAGACTCGCTAGAATGGTGGCAACTTATCTCTGAGAAGAGATGTGACGGCTACTCGCATTCGCAAGAAGATGATTACAATGAGGCTCTGAAGGTACTTTTACAATAAACGGGAATTCCAAAAGTCCTAGACATCCAAAAACCTAACCCTAGGATATGAAGCGCCAAAATTCATGTGGGCCCCGTTTGGGTAAGTGAGTACATCAACTTCCCAGGGTCGTAACTTTTGCATACGATCTCTGTTTTAGGCGTGTGATATCTCGTTGGAAAGGTATTGTCGAGGAGATTCATTTTGGGGGATCAATTATGCCTTAAAATATCATTGAGAACCTCTATCTCAAAAAACCTTCATTTGGACCCTCAAAATGGCCCCGGAAGTTAAAACCTGCTAAAAATAGTAAATTGCC
>CBVK0101356892.1:0-31171 GCA_900067695.1 Picea abies | reverse complement strand
ATTCTCTTATTTGTTTATTTCATTATAAAAAAAAATGTCACAATAAAATAAATAAATAAATAAATAATTATTTTTTTTAAAAATGAATTTTTATAATAATCAAAAGAATTTTTCTAGTTGTTTTGTTTTCATTATAAAAAGATCACAAAAAAAAAAAAAAAAAATTATTTGTTTTAAAACATGAAAAATAAAACTTTTTAGCAAATGGACATTTCAAATAAATTCTTGAAAACACTATCAAAGTAATGTTTTTTTACGTAAAATTATTTATTGGAGTCACTTAAGTAAGCAATCAACAATGATACAAACACGCACGCAACGATCATGACAAGAGGTATAAAACAAATTTTATTTACTTTGTCGCATTTGTCTTTTCTTCATGTTATGTTTTTCTTCGAACATCTCACAAGTTTTCATGCAGGATTTATACTAAGATTTTTTCAGGTGCACGATCGATCGCATCTTGCTACTGAAGTGATTTTCAAAATCACAAAAACTTTTGAAAAAAAAAACATGTCTTATTGACTGCTTGAAGGAGTTGATTCTCGCCTTACACATCATGGCGTTTGCAGTTACATAGAAACCTTTCCATAAACCCATTTGTGTCATGAATGTCTTCCTCCATTTGTCTTTCAAAACAGACTGGTCATCCCTGTGTTGAAGCCCATCTTTCATTGTATTATCCGTGATGACTTCGCACATGCCTATCTTTCTGAGTTGCATACACCTCTTTATCTTTTTCAGTTCAGTTTTCCTTTTCAATAAAACTATCCATCTCCCTTTCCATGACTACATTGCCTTGACATACACACTGTTACAACTAAGATCTTTTCATTTATAGTCCTACCACTCTTTTTATCCAAACTCACGTTGACTGATGCAGGATTCCTTAAGGCCCACATTTCAACAAGTCTTGCCCCATCGACCTCAACACATTATCTAGGATATAGACTAGAGTCCATTTTGAGTACCTGGAGGCTTGCATGCCTTAATGGCAAGTTCTCTTGCTGATAATCATGGGAATACATCAATGTCTCTTGATCATCATATCTTGCAAGTGGCTCGACATTAGCTCATTCATTTGCACTTCGCTAGATGTACTCAAGTACCTTGGAACTCATTGACATCAATGGTGAGTTGCCTTGCATTTGTTAACGACATTCATCATTGGTCGGTAATCCAATGACTTATTTCCATGCTCAACATCGACACATTCATTCGCATGATTAGAATTGTAGCATAGGTTTAGCAGTGGGTGAAGACTATACACTTTTCATGACTCTATCAGCAGTTATAGTAGCATGACTTCATCCATATGAGACTACCACAATTCCACTTTCATACTTTCTCTTTTCCATGGTGCATTTAGCAACAATTTAGCTTCCTCCACTTCACATTCTCTGATCCAAAAGACAACAGTCGCAGCTACAACAACAGTCACTTTCCATATGATCTTGCAGCAATGACATCTTCCATAATCTAGCAGCCACATCAACCATATTCTTATTTCATAGTTCATCAACATTTTGGGTAAGTGGAGGTATGTTATTTTATAAACTTTAATCATGTAATTCCTTAATTGCTAGTAATGAATAATTTGGAAAATTCCCTCATTAAGTTCCCTTTCCTTTTTCACTTCTACGACTTATGCCACGTTGCATGAGGACATGCAACAAGTTAAGTTGGGGGGTAAGGGACTTTATTCACTATCATCACTCCATTTTTCCACGACCATCATTCCATTTTTTGGTCTCATTTACCAGTTATGAACATTTCTTTTCCAACGATACTCTGTTTCACTTTACTTCATAAGCACTGATATACATATTGGCATGATTCACACATATACAAAACAAAAAGGACTTTCTTATACTCGGTGATGTTTTCCTTATGCACATTGATAGCATACATTTTCCAGTAAGAATATGGGCAAATTATTATTATAACAGCAAGAGAACAAATAACAAAATGAATGTTGTTAACACAAGAACCAACATTCTTTATATTCATGGTTGTCACACAAGAATCAACCATAAGAAAAATGTCAGTTGTTACTCATGAAAATCCCATCTTGGAAAACATTCATTATCATCACTCAAAGCCAACATTCAGATGCCAAAAATTCTTGAGAAGATCCATGCATGGCTTCATGAGGACATGCAACAAGTTAAGTTGGGGGGTGTGTTGGGGCTCAGAAATGTCATATTTTCATACATCTTTCCCTTCATAATTCTTCACATTTCATCGCCCCATTAACCTTTCATGATATCATTTCCATAAATATACTTGGGTTTCACCTTATTGTTCTCCGCTTTATTCATTTTAGTATTTAAAAGGAATTTGTGATTAAATGTTAGAAAAATGACATGTTTTCATATATATCTCAAATATATGTGAGCTTTGTAATGTGTAGGAATATGAGAAGGATTAATTCAAAAGGTCTTCTCGAATACTTCCTCCACCATTTCAAGATTTGAGAAGATAATTCAAGCCCATTCCAAGGAGAAGATCATGGAGATTTGGTTGGAATATCTTATCCAAGATATATGAGAGATATGTGTGAGGATTTGAAGGGATTATATTTTGTAATAATGGGAAATAGGTTGAGAGAAAAGTGGATCTGTAATAATGACATGGTTATCTTATCTTCAAGGCTCTCATGTATAAAAGAGAGTGCTCTCTCTTCATGAGGATTCAATTAGGATCAATTATAATTCAATCAGTTGTAAGTAGAGAATTAGAGTAGTCATTAGGATTCGAAACAGAAAGGGATTCTTAGCTTTGATTCATGGTTTTGGTTTTCATGCTTTTATTATTTTGTTATGAAGATTGATTTGGTTATTGTAATAGAAGATTGTTTCATTGGTGTGAGCTTGCATATATTGTTCTGTTATTTAACTCTTCACATGTTGTACTTGCTTTTCCTTCATGTAGTTCTCCATTTCTAGATTAATTATTTCACGCAATTTCTCATTCCTAGATTAATTTCATTTACACAACTAGATTAATTCAATTCCAGGTCGTGTGTTAGATTAATGATTCTATTTCAGTCGTGTGTTAGATTAATGATTCAATTTTAGTTGTAGCTTAAACATTAGATTAGATTAGTCCCGCTTCAATCTTGCATATACTTTGTGTGTGCTTCTTTAGTTTATGAACCCTGGGTTGACAAATTAGATAGTTGGGTAAATACTACAATGAAATTAATTCAACATTAGTTTGGCCCAATGTAACGAATGTTGTTCCTTTTACAGGTTGTGTTGTTCCTTTGAATAGAACAACTATTGTTCCCTTTACAATTGTTGTTCCTTTACAGGTGTTTCATATCTAGAGGATGGGTATTGAAAACGGAAGGTAAGAACCTACATAGGCGACAAGTAAAACGCTTGTGCTAGTGCCTACCTTTGGTTGATGCATAGAGGTTGTTTTTAGGACATCTTTAGAGCCCAACAAGCTCCATGGAGGAAATTCTAATGAAAAAAGGGCAAGAGACCGAATTTGTTGGGCGTAATGGTGCCTCGAACCCTTCGTTTGGAGTGTAAGGGTGATGGAGTACGACCCCCCGGACTTCCATGTGAAACCAATGTAGTGGAGGGATTGTATTGGGTGATTTTCTTGGAATGTCAGAACCCAGAGTACGTGGTAGGTAATTGTTTTAAATGTCTGTCAAATTTTTAAATGCGAGAAAGAACCACTTTCAAGTTGTAAAATATGAAGTGCAAGTCTAACTTGTCACCCACTGTGCCATAACGAGCCACCATATCTTTTACCTTGTGAGTTAACAAGCCTAAGGAATGGCTAGGATGGGGGTCTCATATGCTGGGTGAGCGTAGTAACTAAGTGAAATCACCTTTATCGAGTGGTCCCATGACTCATGATCAAAAATAACCTTGAGTCATGGTATTTACATGGCGAGGTTTAAAATTATTTAAATTTTCATGGGAGGAATGCATACTATATATATTGGATCAGTATGTCACATCCATCGTGATGGCTATGTTATTTTGTTCCCCTAACCTAGCAATAATTTTTTTAATGTGGATTAATCCTTATACAACATAACTTAAATTGATATGAGATTAGGTACTCTAGAATAGATTAAATGTTATACGTTATGATTGGAGTTTTATTATAGTTTTAGGAATAAAACTGTTATGGAGAAAATCGTCATGGTACCACAGGAACAAGGTAAGAATGTTTATGAAAAGGGTGCCAGTATAGTCCGAATAGTAAATTTCTTTCTTTGGTTAAAAGTATAAACAATTTTTTTTATTTGAATCAAGGAGTTGTGTAGAGTAATGAATGTTCGAAATATAAAAGCAACGAATGGTTAAAAACATTGAACATACTTATAATGCAGTTGAAAACAAATCTCATAGTTGTTTCCCATCTATAAAAAAAAATTGTAGCTAAATTTTGGGGTACATTACATATGGTATCAGAGTCGTTGGTTACAACACTTAGGCCTAAGGGGAAACACCAGAAAGTTATTTGTGCCGAAGGAAAAATATAACAAATAATGTTTACTGTAACAAATAGAAAATGTTTTTTCATTTGTTAAAATGTTAGCGTGGAATGGAGAAGGAGACAAACCTGATAGAAACCACAATCAAGAGCTCCCTAGAGATCCAGAACATCATAGTGAGGGAATTTAATCCACCCAAGTATTGGAAACGATGAACAATCTTATTGTGGAATTGAAGGTGTTTAAATATGATAATGAAAAGTTAAATAAATCTCAATAAGATCAACTGGAAATAAATGAAATGTTGTTACACAGTATAGCAACAAAGAAGAGTCCAAGAAATAATGAGATGGAAGAGGAGGTGAATAAAAATTCCTCAAGGAATTCTACTCATGAAACAAAAGGAGAAGACAAATCTTCTGAGGACTCACACATGAAAAAAAGAAGGCATCTACAGGAAAGAAGAGAAAACAATTGGATCACCTAGAAGGTGAATTCGAAAAGATAAAACCCTCCACCGTTGATGGGGAATCAAATACTGGCAAGGAAGTTGAATCCTGGATGCTAGACATAAACAAATGATTTTAGATTTATAATTACTCTAGTAATATGAAGGTTATAATGGCAATTTATAACTTAAAAGGAAAATCTAGTATCTAGTGGCAAGATCTAAAGATAGCAAAGGGATGGAAAGAAAAATAGATGGAATGGTCAGAATTCAAAAATAATTTCAAGAAACAATACCTATCATAAAGTTATTACGAAAGAAAGACTAAGGAATTTTATGAATTGCAACTAGTACAAATGGATATGGATGATATAATTAATAAATTCCTAGACCTGTTGAGGTTTTTTCCCTATATCAAAGAAGATAAGGTAAAACTTCAAAGGCTCTTGAGTTTTCTACCACGGTCTTATAAAGACATAATTGAATTTGATAATCCTAAATTTTAAATGATATATTTAGGAAGGCCTAAATGTGTTATGAACAATATAAATAGAGATATGAAACTCCTAAGCCTTGGAAAGATAAGAATCAAGATAAATTGAATCAATGCAAGAAAGGTTCCCAACTGGTCCCCTTGCGTAACAAGACTAAAGGATTCCAAAGAAAGGACTATCCCTCCAACACACAACATACTCAAGGGTGAAATAAACCAGTCAATTTGGGATTCAAGAAGGTAGGGGATAGTCCCAGAGAACCATTGAAGTGTTGGGAGTGTGGAGAACCCCACCCACGAAGAAATTTTCCACACTTAAACCCGTCAGCAAGGACTTAAGTTGACCATATTCAAGAGGCTTCAACATTTGGAAATATTGGTAGAAGCATGCATAAGATCAATGTAGCTTTGAATGGAAGGAAAGTAGATGACCAATCCACCATTGTGGAAATTGAAGGTAAAATTTATAACAACAATTTATCCATACTAATTGACCCAGGAGCTAGTCTAAGTTATATTTCTCCAACCTCAGTAGAATCGAGCAAGTTAAAGAAGATAAAACATGAAAAAAGTTTGGTTAGTATAGCTAGCAATCAGAACAAAAAGAAAGGTAATGGGATTTGTTTATGATTGTGAACTCATCATAAATGGTTGTAATACAAAATTGAATCTGAACGTATTACCTTTAGGTTCGTAGGACATAATTATCAACATGGACTGGTTAGAACAACATAAAGTGACACTGAATTGTTATGAAAATTCTTTCGTATACAAGGATGAAAATAATATATCAAGAACAATACAAGGAATCAAAAAACCAGTTTCTATTAGAAAAATATGAGCACTGAAATTCAAGAAATGTATTAATAACGGTTGAAAAGTATATTCCATTTAAGTAACCAACCTATTGGAAAAAGAAAAAAAAACAAGTTTGGAAGACTTTGCAGTCCTTCAGGGGTTTAAAGATGTATTCGTAGAAGAGATACCAGAACTACCTCCAAGGAGAGAGAGAGATTTCTTTATCGATCTACTACCTGGATCTACCCTGGTATGAAACGAACCTTATAGAATGAGTGTTCTTGAATTAATAGAACCAAAAATTCAGTTACAGAAACTGTTAGATAAAGAATTCACCAGACCAAGTGTTTCACCTTGGGGAGCACTAGTTTTGTTTGTTAAAAAGAAGGATGGAATGATAATATTATGTATTAGTTATCGTCCACTGAATAAAATGATGATTAAAAATAAATACTGTTGACCTAGAATCAACGATCTCTTTGACCAGGTTGGAGGAGAAAAAATATTCTCTAAGCTAGACTTGAGATCTGGTTATCACCAAGTCAGGTAAAATATGAGGACGTAAACAAAACAACATTAAAAACACGTTACAAACATTATGAATTTGTGGTGATTCCATTTGGACTAACTAATGCACCATCAACATTTATGTCTTTGATGAATAGTATATTCAACTAGTATTTGGATAATTTTGTGTTGATTTTTATCAATGATATACTAATCTATTCAAAAAATGAAGAAGAAAATGAACAACATTTGAAAATAGTATTGCAGACTCTAAGAGAACATAAGTTGTATGCCAAGTTTGATAAATGTGAATTCTACCAAAGGAAGATACAATATTTAGGGCATGTAATATCAAAAGACAACATTGCAATAGACCTTGAAAAGATCAGAGCCATTATGGAATGGACTATTCCTAAAGATGTAGAAGATGTAAGGTCATTCATGGATATTATCGGAGGTTTATAGAAGGATTTTCAAAAATCTCCTATCTGGTCACATCACTGCAGAAAAAGGGAACAAAATTTAATTGGTCTCAAAAATGTCAAGACAATTTTGATAAATTAAAAGGACTATTAACTACAACGCTAATCCTTAAAGTGGTAGACCTAGATAAATACTATACAGTTTGTGTGGATGCAAGTAAAGAAGGATTAGGAGTAGTGCTAACACATGATGGACACATCATTTGTTATGAATCACACAAATTAAAGGAACATGAACAAAACTATGTAACTCATGATTTAGAGTTAGCAGCTGTAATTCATGCTTTAAAAATGTGGTGGCATTATTTAATGGGAAGAAAATTTCTATTACTAATGGATAAAAGTGGTGTAAAACAGTTGTTTAGTCAACAAGATCTCAATGTAAGATAGGCAATATGGTTGGCCTTTTTAAGGGAGTTCTATTTTGAAGTACGACACATCAAGGGAAAATAAAATAAAGTTGCAGATGCACTAAGTCGAAGGACTAATGAACTATATTAAGTAATTATCAGCAAAGTTGAAAATGATATTGAGGATAGGATTAAATCTACAAGAAAAAATGATGAAAATTACTTCAAAATAGCAGACCAATTGCAAAGAAATGAGGAAAATATGTAAAGTACAGATCTCAGTATAGATAGAACTAGGTTGTACCTAACTCTACTAAATTGAAGATGCTAATTCTTGATGAGTTTTTCTGGTCATTCAGGATACTGAAAAATGATAACAACCTTAAGGAAATAGTTTTTTTTGTCTAGGATGAAAAATGAAACAGTTGAATACTTGTTTAAATGTTTAGATTGTCAACAGGTAAAGGCTGAGCATCAACATCTGGCAGGTCTGTTACAACCTTTTCCCATACCCGAATGGAAGTGGGAAATTGTTTCAATGGACTTCATCACATGTTTGCCTACGACTCAAAGAAAAAATGATTCAATTATGGTAGTAATTGATAAGCTAAGTACGTCTGCACGTTTTATACCTGTGAAATCTAATTACAAAGCGATTAATATCACTGAAATTTTTATGAAAGAAATATTTAGGTTGCATGGGGTTCCTCAGATGGTGATTTTAGATAGACATGTCAAATTTATATCCAATTTTTGGAAAGATTTGTTTACAGGTTTAGACACTAATTTGAATTTCAACACAAGTTATCATCCACAAACGGATGGGAAAACATAATGAATGAATCAAATTATCGAAGACATGTTGTGAATGTATGTAAGGACAAAACCAACTAAGTGGGAAGAGTATCTACATTTAGTTGAATTCACATACAATAATGAGTATCATGCATCAACTAATATCAGTCATTTTGAATTCTTATATGGAAGGAAATTTACAACCCCGATCAGTTGGGATAATCGGGTTGAAAGGATTATGGTTGGACTATAAATGCTTCAAGAAATGGAAAGGATGGTCAAAAAGGTACAACATAACTTGAAAGAGGCACCAGATCGACAGAAAAGCTATGCATTTCTAAAAAGGAGACATCATAAATTCAAAGTTGGAGAGAATGTGTATCTCAAGGTCTAAGTGAGGAGAAGCTCCCTAAAAATAGGAAGTTGTTCCAAGTTGGTGCCAAGGTTTTGTGGTCCTTTCGATATCTTAACTCGAATCAAACCAGTGGCGTATCAACTAGAACTCCCTACAAATTTAAAATTTCATAATGTTTTTCATGTTTCACTATTAAAAATATATATCCATGATCCTACTCACATCATTGATTGGAACATGGTGCAAGTGAAACCAGAAGGAGAGTTTCAAGCAGAACCTCGATGCATCCTTGATAGGAAATAAACAATACTTCGAAACAATGCCATAGCCCAGGTAAAAGTGTAATGGGAGCACTTTAGTCTTGAGGAGGATACCTGGGAATTGGAAGAAGATATGTGGAAATATTATCCAATTATGTTGAAAGAGACGATTTGAACACTGAGGACATTGTTATACTTAAGGGGGAGAGGATGTGATATCCCCAAATTATTCAAAATTAAATTATTTCAAAGTTGTTATTCTCAAAATAAATTTCCATTTTTGGAAATTTGAATTTTAGATTTTTGAGGTATGTAATTATTATTTTATTACTATTGCACAAAAGTTTGACTTTCCAACCATCCTCTTTTGATGGAAACTTGTATGAGGATTTTTTTTTTAATAAATTTAATGCCGGAGAAAAGATGGAACAACCAGGTTAAAAATAACTGAATATGAATCCATGAGTGGGGAACATGGTTGAGTTAACTCAGAGATGATTTTTACAAGTGTCATAAGTTGAGTTATGTCACTAGAATCCCCTAGAAATCAAGGATTTGTAAATATGTGAATTTCCCAAAGGGGGAAAGGAATGGAAATTCCTAGGAATGAGATAAAAACAACATATGTGGGAGGAAGTGTTAAAATAATGTAACTGCAAAGTGTATTCTTATTATTATTTGATATATTATTCATTGGATCAATCCCCATTGTGCATTGATCATGTCGACTATTGTAAAAGGACCAAATCCCCTTTTGCAGATTGGTCATAATGTAATTGTAAAAGGAAAAAGAAGAAGTCGGCCCCATAATATATCAAGAGGCCCCAAAATATAATAAAGGTGGTTATAACCACCCAGTTTGAGAATTCGGCCCTGCCAGTGAAGAGACCTTCACACATGTCAGTATTGTATAAATAAGGAGGCTAGCGCCTCACTTAGACACAACTCACTTGCTAATTTTGAGAGACAAGTTTCAGAACTGCAGTTAGAGAAGAAGGAGAGAGAGAGTGGTGCATCTTTGGGAGAGGATATTCTGTATTAGTTTAAGTTATCTCTTGGCATTGTATTGGTTATCTATAATACAAAAGTTTTGCTGGGTTTTCTTACCCTAGAGGGTTTCCCAGGATAAATGTTGTGTCTCTTGTGATTGTGTATTTCTTAGTGATCTTGCATTATGCTATTTTTATCTATTGAAATGCAAAGAACTATAATAATGGCTTAAACATTAACATGGTATCAGAGCCAAGCTAAAAAGAACATCTTTCACAAGAGTGAATAACGTCACTGTTACTGTACATGCAAATTAGGGATTTTTGATGGTGAAGCTTTTCAACCCTAAAACCATCTAGAAAAGTGTGTCCTCCCCCAAGGATTACTTTGGCACTCTCAGTGCACCTTTTCAGTGGCTCGATCTCCCAGAAAGTGAAACCCTAGCTTCACAAAGTACTAGAAGTACCAGAAAACCAGTGTACTAGAAGTACCAGAACTACCAGAGTACCAAAGGTACCAGAAAACTAGAAGCACCAATCCAGAAATCCGAAGATCAAGTTTGGAAGAGAAAAAGTTGGATTTTCTTAGATCCAAACACCCCAGGCTACTTGGCTCAGCCAAGTGCACCTCCTCGTAAGTTCAAACTTTAATTTTGAGCATTTTCATTTTTCGAACATTTTCCTAGCTCCAGGTAAAAGATGTCTGCAAGCATTAAACTTGTTGACAAGATAGAAGGAGTGGAAAACTTTCATGCCTGGAAGTATAGGATTGGCCTCATTCTTAAAGAGAATGACTTAGTAAGATTCTTCAAAGAAGAAGTGCCAGAACCCACCGATGTTGCAGAAAAGGAAAAGCATCAAAAGGACATAATCAGGGCCAAAAGAATCATTGCAGATTCAATCAAAGACCACCTGATTCCTTAAGTGTCATCCAAGAAGACTCGAAAATAAATTTTTGATGCCTTGACCAGACTGTATGAAGGAAAGAACATAAACTAGAACATGAATCTAAGAACTCAACTGAAGAATACAAGGATGCAGAAAAGAGAAACGATTCAAGAATATTTCTCCAAAATATCTCAAATCAAAGAACAACTGGAAGAAATCAGAGATACTATAGATGAAGAAGAACTTGTGATGATAGACCTAAATGGTCTCACAATACCTTGGGATTCATTCATCCAAACGATTTGTGCCAGAACAAAGAAACTATTTTTTGATGGTATATGGGAAAAATGCATCCAAGAAGAAACAAGAGTAGCTAACCGTGAAGCGTTACTAGAAAGAGATGATGATCAATCCCTAGCTACTCACACCAAAGGAGGAAGGAAGAAACCCTACTTCCAAAAGGATACTCATAAAGAGCCTCAACAGTCTAACAAATTCAACCATAAAGAATCTCATCCAAGGATATTTCAAAAGAAAGGACAACGGAAGGAAAGAGACTACTCATCTGTACAATGCTATCATTGTGACAATATGGGACATATTGTGAAGTTTTGTCCAGCCAGATGAGAAGAATACAAGAGAAAACATAAGAGGCACCATACCCATGTAGTCAAAGATGAAGAGACACCCGCAAAGATGATAAGAGAGCAGATCAAAGATCATGTCTTAATCTCAGCCCTCTCAGGATCTGTAACACATGGAGAGGACACTTGGCTCATTGATAGTGGTGCATCCAACACATGACAGGACATAGAAACATTCTCTCTTGTATCTCAGAAATTTTTTTTTCTCAGAAAGTGACACTTGGAGATGATTATCAATATCCCATCAAGGGAGTGGGAAAATTAAACCACAAACTGAATTCAGGGAATTCACTAAAAATGAAGGATGTACTATATGTACCCAGTTTGACAAAGAACCTACTCTCCATTTCATCTTTAGAAAAGAAAGGATTCAGAGTTTCCTTTATATATGGAGAAGTTCTTATGTGGGCTAAAGGAGAAACCTTAAATGAAGCAATCATCATTGGAGGTGAAGAAAATGGCTTGTATAAATTGAAGGGTCACTCAAGAGCTGCCATGACCCACACCATTGAAAACGCATGTGAAATTTGGCATAGAATATTATCTCACATCAACTACAAGGCACTACCATACATATGCAAAGAAGTCACAGGTTTACCATAACTCAAGGTTGACCATGAAGGCATATGCAATGGATGTGCACAAGGGAAGAACATCAAGAACCCTTTTCTGAAGAGAGACAACAAAGCAGAAGGAGTCCTAGAGCTCATCCATTCAGATGTATGTGGCCCAATGCCATCATCCTCCATTAGTTGGTATGTATATTATGTATCATTTATTGATGATTATTCTCATAAGACCTAGATATATTTTTTGAAATCTAAAGATGAAGTGTTCAACAAGTTCAAGGAATTCAAAGCCTTGATAGAGAATCTTTATGAAAAAAAGATCAAGATACTCAGGTCAGATAATGGAGGATAATATACCTCAAAAGAGTTTGTGAACTTCTAAAAATATGTTGGGATCAAGAGGGAACTCACTACTCCCTATAATCCCCAACAAAATGGTGTAGATGAATGAAAGAACAAAACGATAATGGAAGTTGTGAAGACTATGATCCATGATCAAGATATTCCTATGTGATTATGGGAAGAAGCAGTAATGGCAGTTGTATATGTGAAAAACCGACTGTCCCATAGTGCACTTGGGCTCAAGACCCCAAAAGAGATGTTCACCGGAAAGAAGCCAGAGGTAAGCCATCTCAAAATATTTGGCTACCCAGTATTTATTCATATATTGAAAGAGAAGAGAAACAAGTTGGAACCTTGAGGAAAGAAGGGAATATTTGTGGGATATTGTGAGGTCTCCAAGGCCTTCAAAATCTATATACCATGTCACCGTCACATCGAGATTAGTAGGGATGTGACCTTTGATGAAGATGCAATTCTCAAGAAATCAAGAAAATTCCAGCTTGAAGAATTTTATGAAGAGGAACCTGTAATCCCCAGAACTGCAGTGAGGGAGGTTCCCAAATCCATAGAACCAATGAGAGAAGTCATGACTTACCCTGATGAGGAAATTCTGGAAGACCATGATATATCAGAAGTTCAAGAACCTCCTCAGATGATGGTCCTCCATAAAAGGAAGTCAGCTTGGGCTAGAGAGATTATTCAAGATGGAGAGATGTATGGTGTTCCTGAAGGAACTACGAGACAGGTGAAAAGACCAAATCCATTCTCTAGTTATATGGCTTTGATGTGTGATCTTCTAGAGGAAGAGCCTACCTTCTTTGAAGAAGCCATTCAGAGGAAAGAATGGGTAGATGCTATGACATAAGAATACCAATCCATATTAAAGAACGAAGTATGGGAAATAGTTCCCAGACCGAAGAGTAAAGATTTGGTATCCTCTAGATGGCTCTTCAAAATAAAACACATTACTGATGGAATTATTGATAAGTATAAAGAAAGATTTGTCATTCATGGATTTTCTCACAAAGAAGGCATTGACTATGAAGAGACATTTTCTCCTGTAACCATATACACTTCGATCAGAACCATCATAGCTCTTGTAGCTAAGATGATGTGGAAGTTGCACCAGGTGGACGTAAATGGTGTCATCGAAGAGGAAGTGTATATAGAGAAACCTCAAGGATTTGAAGTTGAATACACAAAGTCTCATGTCTGCAGATTGAAGAAAGCCTTCTACGGACTGAAGCAAGCTCCTAGATCTTGGTATGGCCACATGGACAACTTCTTGATGAGATTAGGGTTTACCAAGAGTAAAGCAGACTCCAACCTCTACTTCAAAGTTATGAACAATGAGCCAGTAATATTGTTACTATATGTGGATGACTTATTCTTAAGTGGAGAAGAAAATCTCATCACCGAATGTAAGAAGAAACTCACCTCAGAATTTGAGATGAAAGACCTTGGCCTAATGCATTATTTCTTAGCTCTTGAGGTATGGCAGAGTCCTGAGAGGATATTCCTTAACCAAGGGAAGCATACAGTCGAAATCCTGAAGAGATTCAACATGTTGGAGTGCAAGTCCATGAATACACCCATGGAAGCGAAGATGAAGTTGTTGGTCAACACTTCGTCAGAACCGATTGATGCCATGTTGTACAGATAGATTATTGGATCATTGATGTACCTGATGAACACCAGACCAGACATTTGTTTTTCCACGAACACCTTGAGTCATTTTCTGGTGGAACCCAGACATGTTCACCTAGTGGCTACAAAACATTCGATGAGGTACCTTAAGGGTACAATAGATTGTGGTCTCAGCTATGATGGAGATCATGATTTCAATTTCAGTGGGTACACTAATTTAGATTGGGCAGTAAGTGTTTCTGAAAAAAAAAGCACTTCGGGATGTTGTTTCAGTTTGGGATCAACCATGATCTTGTGGCAGAGTAGGAAGCAATCAAACATTTCTCTCAGCATAGAGGAAGAAGAATACATTGTTGCATGTTCTTCCAGCTACGAAGCTATATGTCTTTCAAATTTGTTGACCAGTCTATTTGATCTAGAGATGGAAGCAACCACGATCCTATGTGACAACCAGAGCTGCATAAAGATGACTTAGAATCATGTATTCCATGACAGGTCGAAGCACATAGAGATCTGATATCATTACATCCATGACATGGTGCAGAGAGGAGCCTTAAAGCTCCAATACATTAGCACAGATGAACAAGTTGTTGATGTGTTTACCAAGCCTCTATCTCATGTAAAGTTTGAGCACTTTCAAGATAAGTTTGTTATAGTCTGAAAGGACCTTCCTCGAAAGGGGGAGTAGTTGTTGTGATGAGACATCGCTTGCTTCCAACCTAATGGTTGTGACGTAAAGAAAGAATATGTGATGAGACTAGTACTGTGATTTTGTCTTGACAACTGTGATGTAAAGCCAGTCTAGTATCTTGCTTCCAACCTGATGGTTGTGATGTAAAGCAAGAATATGTGATGAGAATAATACTATGCTTCCGTCTTGACAACTGTGACGTAAAGCCAGTCTAGTATCTTGCTTCCAACCTAATAGTTGTGATGTAAAGCAAGACAATGAGTTGAGACTAGCACTGAGCTTCCGACTTGATAGTTGTGACGTAAATCAAGACTATGAGATGAGACTAGAACTATGCTTCCAACTTGACAGTTGTGACATAAATCCAGTCAAGTATCTTGCTTCCAGCTTGATTTTTGTGATGTAAAGAAGGATGAGTTTCTTTCTTCTAGCTTGACTGCTGTGATGTAAAGCAAGATGAGCACTATGCTTCTAGCCTTATAGTTGTGACATAAAGCCAGTCCATTATTATGATGATGAGCCAGCCTCGTGCTATGATGATGATGAATTAGTTTTATACTCAAACATATTGATGCAGATGATGATTTCATTACTTTGAGAATGACGATTCTACCGATGAAGAAAAATTTCAATGATTTATAGATATGCCAGTCAGTGTTCCAATATAATATTGATGATGTTGTCCTCTCACCCACTTGATGTTGTTGATGATGTTGTCCTCTCTCTCTTGCCTGATGCTATTGAAGAATACCCTTCTTGTTAAGGAGGAGTGTTAAAATAATGTAACTGCAAAGTGTATTCTTATTATTATTTGATATATTATTCATTGGATCAATCCCCATTGTAGATTGATCATGTCGACTATTGTAAAAGGACCAAATCCCCTTTTACGGATTGGTCATAATGCAATTGTAAAAGGAAAAAGAAGAATTCGGTCCCAGAATATATCAAGAGGCCCCAAAATATAATAAAGGTGGTTATAACCACCCAATTTGAGAAGTCGGCCCTGCCAGTGAAGAGACACTTCACACATGCCAGTCTTGTATAAATAAGGAGGCTAGCGCCTCACTTAGACACAACTTACTTGCTCATTTTGAGAGACAAGTTTCAGAGCTGCAGTTAGAAAAGAAGGAGAGAGAGTGGCACATCTTTCAGAGAGGATCTTCTTTATTAGTTTAAGTTATCTCTTGGCATTGTATTGGTTATCTATAATAAGGAAGTTTTGTTGGGTTTTCTTCCCCTAGAGGGTTTCCCAGGATAAATGTTGCATCTCTTGTGATTATGTATTTCTCAGTGATATTGCATTATGCTATTGTTATATATTGAAATGCAAAGAACTATAATAATGGATTAAACATTAACAGGAAGGACGTTTCTTAGTATGTCGGGGAAAATAAAAAAATTTGTTGTTATGAGCACATCTGGTGTGAGGCAAATATTTTTCTGAACTATTCAGTGAGACAATGTCTTAAGAGTGATGCTCTGTTTTCCCTTATGGGTTCATGGTCAGGCTAGGGGGTGATTAGGACAAGTAAACATGGTTGTTCTGCATCTACGGTTTTGTGGAATGTAGTTGTTCCATTTGTTTTCCCAACATCGATTTCTCAGCTATGTATCTTAACTATGTACCTTGATTTTCTGAAGTGTTATATGGTTGATATTATATATATGAATGATAATATATGTAAGTGTGCGTCATGGCCTTGATAGATTGTGGAACTGTCCACTATTTAAAGGACTAGTTAGTATTTCTTTTTCTGAAGTGTTATATGTTTAATGGATACATATATAGATAGTAATATGTATGGGTATGCCTCATGGCCATAGTAGATTTATTTATTTTCCTATTGCCTAAATTACCGCACACCAAATAAACTACTTCAGAAAAGAAACAAGTGAAACTAGCGCAAAAAGATTGTATCGAAGTAAAATAAGTAAACTATGTATTCTTACTTCTTCATATACAATTTGAACTGGTGGAATAAATACATACGCATGTGATCTTAATGGAGTACAAAAAAAAGTGATGTAAAAGTCCCATATACATTTATGTTTATATACATTAATGAAAATGGATATCTAACACATTAAATCTCAGAGATTGTTATGACCAAATTCATCTATGCAGAATTGATAGGTCAGTGTTGTATACAGAGCCATTGTAGTTTTCTTACAAGTAATATACAAATGCAGACAGGGTTATACATGCTCGAATAAAACTATGGTAACTTTCTAAAGAATATTTAAACAACATCGAATTTATATAACAGAGGTAAGAAAACAAAAATATCTGGTTTGAACAATGGAATGAATTCTTAGCAAGAGAGAATGTTGTAGTGGAACCCGAAGTACCTTTTCCAAGATGAGAATTCTCCCTTTGCAGAATCACAGGATCTGAGTTTAACCTGCAGAAAGGAAACCAATATAGGATTATGATACCATCTTATTATAATCAAAGGAATAAGATAAACTAGGATGAGAAAGGGAGGGTACTTATCTCTATATTGACCATCCCTTCGATCCTTGCGAAGTGAAGTCCGCGACTCGGGAGGAGGAGTGGGCGTACAATAGGTTGATGGGTTCCCTTGCAAGAGAAGCGATCCATTATCAAAATGCATATCCATAAACTTAAACCAAATAAAAATTACATAGTAATGGAAAAGATCAGATTATGACGAAGCCTCTTTTAGAGAAAAAATTATTACAATGATTAATTGCAAGATTTGTTAGAGTGAATAAATTGGCAGTGTTATACAGAGTTAATTTTTTTTTACAGAGAGTAATTTGAAGAACAGTTACAGAGGAGTATTTACAGTGCTAATACCAAGGTAAGAAGCACAGAGGATAATTACAATAGATAGTTACAGAGAAGTATATATCAATTCTAGTACAGAGACTAATTACCAAAAATATTCACGAAGAATGCTTATAGAGAATAATCACTGAAAAACCAATTATAAATTCTAACTACAGAGACAACAAAAAACCCTTTAAAGGAGATAGATATACAAGTATTTCCCCATAGTACATAGGAGGATTTAAATTAGTGAAATCAAAATATCAAGTGAAGGAAGTTACAGAGACAGTAACAAACCCTTTAAAGGAGATAGATCTACAAGTATTTACTCATAGTACACAGACAGGCTTCAAATTTAGGGAAAATGAAATATCAAGTGAAATAATTATAGAGATAGCGATGACCCTTGAAGGAGATAGATATACATGTTTCCTTATCGAACCTGGGCATACCTCTTTGCTAGGGAGATGAAAATACCAATAAGTGACTACGAGAGAATAGAGATAACATTTAAAGAAACCATTGTATCATTATTACATCGCACAGAGTCGAGTGTTCTCGAACATAAATAATCTATGCAAAAAACATCAAGGATAATGGTATAATTGTACTAAAATGAGCACCGAGGGTTACGTTCAAGTCCTAGAAACCCCAAGATTTATTTTTTATGTATATGTATCTATATTCGATGGTTAAGTAAGATGGTTAAGCCTTGGCCTATGTCGCAAATTGGCTTGACATTTGAACATGGAGGGGGTACATGATGTATGAAAAAACTCAAGCAAAGACAACCGTGTCTCTTTCCCACACTATGAACCACACAGTCAATAGCTCACATGGTTATTAGCACCCTCATTTAAACGTTAACCAAGACTGGAAACAAAACTTAAATGACTTAGTTATGTACCAAACAACACACAGTGGTACTCTAACCATGTAATATTCTAGATATAAAAAGTATGCGAAACATAAATAAAATGCTAGAAATGG
Source organism: Picea abies (assembly GCA_900067695.1). NCBI lineage: Eukaryota > Viridiplantae > Streptophyta > Pinopsida > Pinales > Pinaceae > Picea > Picea abies. The sequence goes on along the minus strand of CBVK0101356892.1, from coordinate 12,661 downwards.
AAGATGAACAACAATATAACCAAAAGAATGCCACAATAATACCAAAATGATACCAGAATAACACCAGAAAGATCACTTTGATTATTGAGAGAAATTTTCACTTGCCTCTTCAGGGGGGCAAACTCTAGCAGAGTAGAGCTCTATTACAATAATATCCAAGACAAAAGTTCTCATACCCTCAACTCCTATTTATACTAAATATGTCTATCAAAAGAACCATCTAGAGTAGGATCCTCTTATAAGTGGAAGCTTCTATTAGGTCTTCTTACATTCGAATTATTCTTCCTTATTGTTAGGCCTTATTAATATTGACCTTTATTACATAGAAATATATTATTATACCTACATGAGGGGTTAGGTCCCTAACATGTCCTCCCCCTTAAAAACATCCTTGTCCTCAAGGCTTGATATGTGGAAATTATTGTAGAATGGTAGTTGGTTCCCAAGTGGCATCTGTTGGGGTTGTCTCTTTCCACTGGACTAACACTTCCTTGATGGTTCGTTGATGTAGGCAACAATCACATTGGTCCAAAACCACTTGTGGTTGTAGTCAAATGGATCCTTCTTCATCAAACTCTGGAAAGTTGATTTGAGTTTGACACTTAGTTCCAATGACCTTCTTTAAGAAGGAAACATGAAAAACATGATGTAGCTTAGAATGAATGGGAAAAGATAACTGATAGGCCACTTGTCCCACACTCTTGAGAATGGTATAAGGATCATAAAATTTGGGAGCCAGTTTCTGACAATGGTCAGCCTTGAGGGAATTTTCTTCTAAGGTTGCAGTCGAAGAAACACTTGATCCCCATATTCACATTGACGTTCAGAGTGACCTTGATCTATTTGTTTCTTCATGCAATTCTGGGACATGAACAAATTCTCTTTTAGGCTACGGAGAATAGCCTCTTGAACTGTAAGCATTTGGTCAATTGCCTGGACATTCAAGACACCAGGTAAATATGAGGGAATTGAAGGTGGGTTTTTTCGATATACTGCTTCAAAAGGAGTCATGTGGGTAGCTGTATGGTATGAAGTGTTGTACCACCATTCATCTATTAGTAACCATTGAGCCCATTGATTTTTCTTTTCTGATGCAAAACACATAAAATATGTTTCCAAACACTTGTTGTCAACTTTAGTTTGACCATCGGCCTGGTAATGATAAGTTGTGTTGAGATGGAATTGGGTGCCTTGTAGCTTGAATAGTTCTTGCCAAACAATGCTAGTGAAAGTTGGGTCGTGATAAAAAATAATAGAATGTGGCATGCCATGAATCTTGAAGCCCTAATCCATGAAAATTTTAGCCACAGTGGATGATGTAAATGAGTGTTGAAGAGAACATAAATGAGCATACTTGTAAAGGTGATCAATTACCACCACAATGAATGATTTATTTCCCGATTTAGGTAAGCCTACAATAAAATCCATAGAGATATACCTCCAAATAACAGGTGGAATCGAAAGAGGTTGTAGTGTGCTAGGATATTTCATTGTTTCACCCTTGTTTCATTCACACACATCACATTCAACCATAAAATTATGAACATCCTGTTTCATACCATCCCAGAAAAAAGAACGTTTGTCCCTGTCCTAGGTTTTGGTAAACCCAGAGTGCCCAGCTATGGGTGTAGCATGAAGCTCAGAAAGTATCGTGGATTTAAGTTTTTACTCTTTACTTAAATACAAATAGCCTTTGTATTGAATATCATCATCGAGCGAAGAGCACCTTGGGGAAACTGGAGAATTGGAATGCAATTGTTGTATCAGATGCGAACTTTTGGGATCGTGTAGCCATTCCTAGTGAACGGCTTAGAGCCAATCTGGTACAATGAAGGAGAGAGAAAAAAGGGACCCATTCATCTTCATATTTTTTGGAAAGTGCATCTGCAACCACTGATCCAGGTGGATATTGGTGGCCACCCACCTATTCCACTCGGACCCACACCATTGTTTCTTTCATTTTTTCAGTTTTCTTAATTGTAGCACAATTTACTATTTTTAGCAGTTTTTTGGGTCCTGAACTTCCAGAGCCATTTTTAATGCTTCCGGAAAATATGAGTCCATTTTGGACTCGATATTCATTGTCAGCAGTATGCCAAAGATAGTATACCAAATTTACGACCCTGGGAAATTGATGTACCAATTTACCCCAACGGGGCTCATATTGTGGCGTTTCATCTCTTAGGGTTAGGTTTTTGGATGTTTAGGGTTTTCCATTGTTTCTCAATAATATATAGGCCTTCAAGCCTCATTGTAACACAAAGTTCATAGGCAAGTAGCTACCACATCGCTTTTCAGAGATAAGATACCAGTGCCCGAGCTATTTTATTTTCATTCTGTTTGTAAGCATATTTCAGTCATTTGTTGTTAATAAAATGAAGTTTTACTTCTGCTACATATCTGTGTTTATGAGCATTTATGTATTTCATTGTGTTCCTACATAAATCTGGATCAATGGTATTAGAGTAGTCTTCTCTTTCTCGATCCTTCTTTGCATGTCCCCAACGAGATCGGGATATAAGGATTTAGGGCTTGATCTAGTTGAACCATTGCAAGATCAGCCTCGCAAACCCTGACGGCCACCCATGGGGGAAGAAAATAAATATGAGGGAGCAGAAGATCCTATCAAATTATTTCTCGAGGAGGCTCTCGAGAAACAAAGGAATGCAATGATGGACAACTTTTCCTAGATCCTTCAATGGATGCCCACTGGCAGCGCATCTACATCCAACAACCACTTTGGCACCACTCCTTTTAAGGTACAAGTAAAATTTGACATTCCCATATTTGAGGACCAGATAGATGCAGATGGCATTGATAGATGGTTGAATCTTCTAGAATGATATTTCTTGGTTCATGACTTTTCTGACCAAGAAAGGATTATTTTTGCACTCCTTAAAGCTGACCCCCATGTCAAGGACTGGTGGGAAACCTATTGGGAGCAATAGAGCGAGGGGGAACCCTCTCTGTTCTTTCTCGGACCCACTTGGAATTTTTTCCAAGATGCCATCAAGGAAAAATATTATCCCATGAGGATCTATGAGGACAAATACATACAATGGACTACACTGTGGCAGAAAAGAGACCAAGATGTGCATGAGCCGATGAATCTGTTCCATACCCTATGCACAAAGTTGGGTATCAAAGATTCAAAGAAACATTTGGTGTTAAAGTAGCACAGTTGTCTTCATAGATACATTCAGGAGGAAATGGAGTTCCTCAACATCTCCTCGCTTGGTGTGGCATATCGGTATGCTGCCAAGATTGAGAAAAAGTTCAAATAGGAGAAGCAAGAATTTGGGTCTGTGAATCAGAAGCAAGGGAAAGGTACCCCCAAACTGCCAAACAAAGGACCAAGCCAAGGAGGGGCAGCCCAGGACAACCCGCCAAAGCCACAAGAAAAGAACAACATCACGAAGCCAAAAAAGGACACAGGGAAGTGTTGTGAGTTCCATAAGAGCTCCACTGACAACAAAAGTGAGTGTCAAGCCAAGAAATCACTGGTAGCCGAGTTGAAGGCTTCTAAATCGGATGTATGCTCTGACTCTAAATCAGAACCCGACAAGGGGAATGACAGGGGGAAGTAGATTATTGATGCGGAGCCCAATGCCACTGTTTCCACCACGAAGATCCATAAGAAGGAACCAGAAGATCCAGAGGAGGCGGAGCGTCTCTTCCATTCCCAGATGTGGGTAAAGAGTTCCCTGTTGCAATTCATTGTCAACAGTGAGAGCAGAAGAACCTCATCTCAGTAGAGGTCATGAAATGACTAGGCTTTCCAACCACAACACAACCACAACCATACACCATTGGATGGCCGCACCAAGGATGGGACCTTCACGTAAGATAGAAATGTCACCTTCCATACAACATCAAGCCCTTCATGGATGAGGTATTATGTGACATTGCTCCTCTTGATGTTTCTGATGTATTATTAAGCCAACCATACTTGTGGAAGTGACATGTTGTGTATGAGTCCAGGCCTCGTGTTGTTATTATTACTTTGGGAAATAAGTTGTACAGGATACCAGAAATAGCACCGCCTACAACCATCTCTTTGGTTACCACAAAACAATGCAGTAAGCTCATTTCCAAAACCAGGAAATTTGTTTTCCTAATGATCCACCCTTAGGAAAGAAGAAGACTACAGCCACGACCTCCAGACAGGGCCCCTTTGCATGACAACAACATATGGATAAGGTAGTGGAGGAGTACAAGGACATCTTCACCTCCCCTGTAAGGGTGCCTCTACACTATCAGGTCAAGCACCCCATCGATCTGACCCCAGGTGCATCGTTGCTCGATGGACTGATCTATCGGTTCTCTGTTCTGGAGAATGACGAAATCAAGAGGCAGATTCAGGAGCTGTTGCAGAAAGGTCACATTCGGCAGAGTTCATTACCCTGTGGGAACCTGATTGTGCTGGTGCAGAAGAAGGATGGGACTTGGAGACTCTACATTGACTATCGGGCACTGAACAAGATCACTATCTGGAATAGGTACCCAATCCCACTGATTGATGACCTTCTGGACCAAATCAAAGGGGTGAATTATTTCAGAAAGATCGACTTGAAGTCTAGGTATCACCAGGTACCAATTGAACCCTTTGATGTGTGGAAGACTGCCTTCAAATCCAAGGAGGGCCTTTTCAAATGGCTGGTCATGCCTTTCGAGTTGACGAATTCCCCTGCTACCTTCATGAGACTAATGGATGACATCTTGTGACCATTCAACAACTCATTTGTAGTGGTGTACTTGGATGACATTCTGATCTTTAGCCAGAATTGGGAATAGCACCTCCACCACATCCGACAAGTCCTCCAAACACTGTAGCAACAGAAGTTGTGTGCCAATTTGGAGAAGTGCACTTTTGGCATGACCTAGGTTCAGTATATGGGATACATTATTGATGAGCGAGGGGTGCATGTGGATCTAGCCAAGATCCAAGTCATTCAGGATTGGATGACCCCAACCACCCTAACAGAGCTCTGCAATTTTTTGGGTCTTGCCAATTTCTACTACGGGTTTGTGTTGGGATTCTCTCATATCACTTGGCTCTTGAGTCAAGTCACCAAGGGAGGAGAGAAAGAAAAAATTCTTTTGGTCTGAATCTCAATAGAAGGCATTTGATGATTTGAAGCATCATCTATGCTCTGCACTAGTGCTCACATTGCCAGACTTGCAAAAACCATTTGAGATCGAGACAGATGCCTCCGACTATGCTATTGGGGTAGTCTTAACAGGGGCATCCAATGGAATATCATAGTGAGACACTTTTCGACACAGTCCAGAAGTATCCCAATTATGAAAAGGAGATGTATTCTATTGTGTAGGCTTGTCGACAATGGAAGCATTACATTTTGGGAAAGGAAACATTCATCCACACAGACCATCGACCCTTGCAGTTCATACAAACACAAGGGAAGTTTGAGAATGATCGCCATCATAAGTGGTCCACATACCTACAACAGTTTCATTTCAACATTAAGTATAAGAAAGGAAGCACCAATAATGTTGCAGACTCCCTCAGCTGACCCCCTATCCTGGCACTAACCACGGTGCCTAACTCTTGTGGGCACAAGACTTCTGATTGGCCACTTCTCTACAAAAGTGATCCATAATTTGGCCACATATACAATATGCTCTTGTAAGGTAAGCAAGTTCCTAATTTTCACCTCCAGGATGCCCTGCTATGTCATCTGGAACATATTTGTGTTCCTTTAAGCGAGCATGCCAAGATGATTTGGGAGGTGCACTACAGTCAGGTCGCTAGTCATTTTGGGGTCGATAAAATTGTGGCATTACTGCAAAAGTTTTTCTATTGGTCGAACCTTCGACAGGATGTCAGGAAGTACATCAAGTCCTGCACTGCTTGCGCCATTTCCAAACCGACCATCAATAAGCAAGGCCTCTATACTCCTCTGCCCACCCCTAGTCGACCTTGGGAATCCATCTCCATGGATTACATGTCGGACCTTCCTTCTACTAAGCATGGCAGTGACTATTTTTTTGTGGTCGTCGACAGATTCTCAAAGATGTCCATTATGATGGCCTGCAAGAAGAATATCACAGCAGAAGCCACTATTAAACTCTTCTTTGAGAGGGTGTGGGTACACTTTGGGATCCCACAGTATATAATATCATGTCAGGATAGTAGGTTCCTCAGTACATTTTGGTCCAGCCTTTGGTTGATGTTGGACACCAAGTTCACCAAGTCCATAGCTTTCCATCCACAAACTGATGGCCAGACAAAGGTCGTCAACCAAATGATTGTACACATTATGTGCATGTATAACTCAAAGAATCCACGTACATGGGATGAGAGCCTCCCCTATGTACAACATAGCTACAACTGGGCTCTCCATATCTCAACTAGCCACAACCCCTTTCAAGTGGGCTTGGGATTCCATCCACTATGTCCCATTGACGTAGCCATGCCATTTGCAGCTACTCTGGTAGATTCAACCCATGTCTAGTCTGAGGCTGACAAGCCAAACAACTTCATTAAGCGCATTCAGCACATCCACCAATAGGTTCATGACATCTTGGATAGATCCAATGCTAAGTAAAAGCAGCGACATGATCAACATCAGGTGCCACACAACTTCCAGGTGGGCGACAAAGTGTGGCTACATTTGCAAAAGGAGTGCCTTGCTGGACCCTACCACAAGATTCGCCCGCTTCAATATCTTCCATACACCATCACCAAGGCTATAGGGGACAATTCCTTTGAGCTCAGTATTCCACCATTCCTTGGTCTTCACCCAGTGTTCAATGTCGACCACCTTTGGCCCTACTTTCCACCTCTACTGGAAACATTTGACATGGCAAAACAACTCACACCAATAGAGTTAAACCCAGATTGCATGGAACAAGCCACAACTGATCGGATTATGGACACACAGATCAAGAAAACCTGCCAGCAGAGGATCCATCTATATTGAGTTGTCAAAGCATGCCAACTCCTTCACCAGGGCAAGTGGCTCACCAGGGACCAAGTTCAGTAGAAGTTCCCTCATCTCATGGAGGAACTTAACGCAATGGGGACCATTACTTCCTAAGGGGGGAGGAATTATCCAGGTGGATATTGGTGGCCACCTGCATATTCCACTTGGAACCACACCATTATTTCTTTCAGTTTTTCAGCTTCCTTAATTGTAGCGCAATTTACTATTTTTAGCAGTTTTTCGAGTCCTGAACTTCTGGAGCCTTTTTGAGGACCTAAACGATGTTTTTTGGGCATGAATGCTTCCAACAAATATGAGTTTGTTCTAGACTCAATATTCATTGTCAACACTGTAGTCCTCGAATAGATATTTCTAACGATGTATCAATTGCGTCAAACAAAGATAGTATGCCAAAGTTACGACCCCAGGAAATTGATGTACCAATTTACCCCAATGGGGCCTATATTGTGGCATTTCATCTCCTAGGGTTAGGTTTTTGAATGTTTATGGTTTTCCATTGTTTCTCAATAATATATAGGCCTTCAAGCCTCATTGTAACACAGAGTTCATAGGCCAGTAGCCGCCACATCTCTTCTTAGAGATAAGCTACCAACGCCCAAACTATCTTATTTCCATTCTGTCTATAAGCATATTTCAGTCATTTGTTGTTAATAAAATGAAGATTTACTTCCGTTGCATATCCGTGTTTATGTGTATTTATGTATTTCATTGTGTTCCTGGATAAATCCGAATCAACCACATTGTCTTTTCCTTTCTTGTAAATGATCTCATAATCATATACAAAGAGCTTAGTCACCCATTTTTGTTGCTCTGGGGAGGAAATGCATTGTTCCAGAAAATACTTGAGGCTTTGTTGATCTTTATTAATTTGGAAGTGTATCCCCAATAGATAAGGGCACCAAAGATCAACAACATGCACATTTCCTTTTCATAGATTGATTTGCCAAAATTTCATTCAGACAGTTGTTTATTGGTAAAGGCCAAAGGTTGACTCTCTTGCATAAGGACAACGCCAATTCCTTTCCCTGAAGCATCACATTCCAGGACAAAGGTCTTTGTGAAATCAAGAAGGGCTAGGACTAGATTGGTGCACATGGCCATCTTCAAGGTTTGAAAATCCTGAGAAGTTGTTGGAGTCCAAGTGAAAGAATTATTTCTAAGGAGTTGTTGGCAGCCAACCCATTTTTTTTTCGATTGCTCTGAAAAGCTGCCTACACCCCTTGCGGTATCATGACAAATCTTGTCGCACTGTGTTAATTAGACATTTGTCTCGGTTTTGAGACAATTACAATTCAATTTCATTTTAGTTTTCACAACTGCATGTGTGAAAACATTTCTTTCGTGCTTAGATTGTCATCGTTTTTGGTTGATTCGTTGAAGGAATACTTGATCACCGGTTTATCATCTGATTGCTAATGATGTATTAGACTTATGTTCTTGAGCATTCTTGATTGTTCATTTGGATATATTTCACTGTTGAACCTTTGGGCATAAAAGCTATTGGTCCTGTTCTGATATTATGAAAATTATAATGGATTCGGTCATTTGGTTTTTATCCTCGCTTTGGAATTTCACTCGATTATTATATGAAAGAATTTTTGTGGTTCTAAGGCTTTGGAATATAAACATATATCATATGCACCAAATACATTGGCAAGTTCATAAGGTATGATAGCAGTGGTTTCAAGGCGCATGAGTTAATCATATTCAAATTTATACTTGGCATACTATGTTTGCAAAGTTGGATTATACGTTGAATGATATATGATCCCGAGCTATGTATTAGCGCTAAACCCTGTGATTAAGAGATTGACTGAACGATGGAATTGGCACGTTAAATTGATAGTTAATGCTGGTACTATGTTGATTTTAAACTTAACACTTGGCGCGTTGTTATCATATGAGGTGTTGGTTCTGACTCGGGTAAGTGGCACGTAGAACTGGTGATTCACCTGTTGGCTGGTCGATGCATTTGTTTTAATAATTATGGTTTTAAAACAGCTCTGTACAGATCATTAATGTAATACGTGGTGATGGTAATCCCACCACCTTCGCATGCCTGGAGTTGTTTTCGGTCACATCCAACATTCAAACTATGCAAACCCTATTGCATTCACTCTGTGCACTGATCGATTGGTGTGAACCATACCATGAGCAGAGGTTATGGCTCCTGTTGTGAGGGCAGAACCTAATGGATGCCAAGCGATGTTAACATTCGATCGTGCATATAGAGACCTTTAAGAATACGGGTGGCTTTCGTTTATAAGGAAGTTCGATGGTTTTAATATCTCTGTTGCTCGACAATTTGCACTGTCGTTTGATGGCTGCCGAGCCAAAGTTGGAGATGTTCAGCTCGAAATCACCGAACAATCTCTCAGTCTGGCAACTGGTCTGCCTGTCAAGGGACAAAAATGGTCCAAAAACTACAAAGTAAGTGATGTCCCGTGGAAATTGTTGTTTCGGTCTCGGACAGTGAGGCCGTGCAACAAAGGTTTACCTGCGAAGATGTTGAAACCCCGCTGGTATGATCTATTGATGATCCTCAAGCAGTTTATCACTTGTGAAGGCAGGTATGGATTTGTTTTCCTGTTTCATCTACGATTGTTGATGGTGTTTATGGGTTTCGAGTTAAGCATGCCACATTATCTACACCGAAGCTTATTTAAAATGGCTAAGAAGTATAAGAGAAGCCAGGCTAACACTAGCCTCTTCCATGTTGGGTTGATTAAGATACTGGTTGTTTATGAACTTGGTTTACATCGAGATTCCTGGACCGATTTCCTCAACCGCAACGGTTTTGAGGAATCAAGTCCTCCACAGGTCGATAAGCCTGTGGTATCCGAGAGTAAATCTACCCCTGTACCCTACAGTGTTTTACTACCTGAACCTAAGCCCGACCCATCTGCGAATTCACCTATGGATGTGACTAACGAACCTAAACCCATAACCACAGAGGCTAGGGAAAACACTACTGCTAGAAATAAGAGAAATGCGAGGATGATCTCTCGCATGGAGAGAAATAAGTCCAAGCCTCCTGCCAAAACAGAGCCTGTCATGATCAGTGAGGACTCTGACTCGAGCATTGAGCGTTTTCTATCTGAAGAGGGCTTCTATGGTGAGGAAACTCCTTGTGATTTCGTTGATAACTTACCTCCATGTCTTAGGGGTAACCCTGACTATCCGGGTATCAAGTCATCTCGTGAAACTCTCGGGGAATCATCAAAACCCCCTGTTGCTCAAAAGGTTGCTTCACCTTATGATCAGTGTGTACTGTGGTTAGAGAAGTATTACTCGGATGTCCCTAAATTGCAATCAAAAATTTACAATTTGGAAAAACAAGTAGCATTGCTTACTGGTCAGGATGCAAAAGGGCGGTCTAATGATAAAAATCAACGGACTGTTGGATCAATCTTGTTTAAAAACGTTGAATCTGCTACTGCAGTGGTCAATTCAATATTGACATAGTTCCAGCAAACAGTAATGGTATAATCTTCCCTCTTTTATACAGTGTCATCATAAGCTCTGTTTATATGATTGACTTGCTCTATCATGCATAAGTTTCCTCAATTTCTGGATTGGTTGTGCTTAGATTTGGTTTGATTCACTATAATCGAATTTGAATGTTGTGTTATTTGATATATTTTCTATTCTTAGAACACAAACGGTATCCCTATTCGATTTGATTTTATCTTATGCGATGCATTGAATAAATTGGTTGACTGTGCCAATTATAATTTCTATGATTGAGACCGATTCATATCTGATTTGTTTCAAAATCAAATGGATAACAGTTGTTACGATATGAGTTGTATTCTAATGATAAAAAATGTTTGATTCAATTATAGGAATTGGTTGATTATATCAAATCTTTTGATTTGTGTCTATAATTAAATGTCTCGTTTGATGACTCTGTCAAAACCCTGTGTGATGACTGTAGAGTGATCTAACGTGGAGACTGTTGAATCGATATTTGTTGAATTAGTTCGATTACATTGGAAACAATCCGTGCATCATGTGAATGATATCGTTATGCTGTTATGATTTTAATTAGGCAATTATAGTTGCGAGTTTACTTGTAGATTGTTTGAAACATAACGAATCATAATTATGGATTGGATTTAATGGATACAGTGATGTGTGATACCGTTAATACTTTCTATGTTGATGTCGACTTGAAATCTCATACTTACTGATCCTGATCATTCGTATCTCATATAATCTGGTTTGTTATTGATGACATTCGTGGAACTTTCTGGTTGAGATTTGGTTCGATTTTTAGAACGATTGGAAAAACAGAGCATTTCTATTTTGTATTGATTGTATATCAACTCTGTCCCAATTGTATGATTTTCGTTTTTATTTGATCTAATCATTAGTAGTTTCGATTACTGCTAAGTGATTAGGTTCGATTTGATTTGATTTAAATCTGGTCATTTTACTATTTTTGACCAGCTACAGAATCAAACGATTCTGTAGCTGAGTCTATAAAGTCAATTTTGTTATTATTTTCTGAATAAAACAATCTTCTAACTTGATTCTGGTGTCTATTGTAGGGCAATTCGAATTTGCAATGGATATTATGGGCAGATAGGAGATGATCTACAGATTTTACTTGAATTTTAGTTACTTAGTTTAAGGGATTTTGGGATTATTCCCAGATTTTGTAAAATTGTTTACTATTTCTCACAAGGATGTTTTACCTTGTGAAAAACTTATTTAAACTTATGATTTTGTAATAAAAAAGAATCCTCAGTTTGGGAGAACAAGGATATGTAATGCTTATTCAAACTGGAGCAGAATTGATGCGTTGTTATAGCTTTTGCTTCTCAATACATTGACACTTTGTTCCAAGTTTTGTATATCATTTTGGTTTCTGGTTTAGTATCACTTTGCTGTCTAAATCGAATTCAAGTGATATAATTTCTTATTATTATGCATTCCTTGTTGCTTCCAATTTGATAAAAGACATGACAGTTAAGGATTCATTTTATGAACGATAGCTTTGTCTTCTTTATGAATTGAATTATCATATATGAATTTGCTGTATAGTAGGTTTCCCTCTTGCATAAATTCATAATCTGAAAACTGTTATGATTCCTTTTATGTCTTGTTTGTCCTATAATTAACTTCAGGAAGCATTATAGCTGAGCCTTTGCGAGAAGCTTAAGGGCTAAATGGTGTGAATTTCTTCCTCCAACCAGCTTACGAAACCATCATACACAGGACAAACTTGGAGCGTTTCCAAGTTAATTAGTTAGATGTTATTCACTTCGATTAATTAATAGTTTAGTTAGATTTAGATTAGATTATTTAATTGCAGTTAGCTTTCTTTCTGTTTCATAAACATAAAAGACAAAAATAGATTCTTGGCTGTCTTAGGGCAGCGAACACATGAGTTTTGCAGGTTTTAACTAAATCTGTGATTTGTCCATAATGTATATTTGTGAATATGGAATGATTATAGCTGATAATTAAGTAGTTGATTTGAGTTATTATAATCATAGTTAATAGTTTATAGTTAGATTAGTATAGTTAAGTTAAGTTTGTTTTTATTAGTTTCTAGTTTCCTTAGTTTAGATTATTTAGCTCAGATCACTTTCTCTTTGGTTTCCTTATGAGACCTTAGAGCAGCCAACAGAGCCGTTAAACTCGTCAGGGTGGTCCATACCAAATGGCTTGGGTTATTTAGACAA
>CBVK0101356890.1:0-29489 GCA_900067695.1 Picea abies | reverse complement strand
AAAACTCATATCACTGCCAATTAGAATCTTTTCATAATATTTCAAAAACTGCTTTTGCATTATATATTCAGTTTAGCTCCATGATTTTACAAAAACCTTCCTGCTACTAGGGCATGGCCCTCTTTCCCCTCTTCTTCTATATCCTCGAGATGATATATATATAGAGGATTTATAGTGAGATTCAAAATGATTAAACTTCCCCATAGTTCTAAAAATAGAGGTCAGTTACAAAAGGAGTAGTGTATATCGACAGTTCTCCTACTTTAAAGGGATTGTTACGAACATGTCTGACATATCTGAAGTTTTTTCTTTGAATGCCACATGTTCAAAATTTCCTGGAATGTACTCAATTTTACTTGAGATTTTTAGTCCATCTTGGTGATTTCCTCCATAGGAGTGTCCAACCAGACTGGTTGATATTCCCCAATGCTTTCAACCGCTTCAGCTCTGGTTTTTGTCTTCTGTCGTTTGCTCCATTTCTTTTTCATAGCTCGCCTGTAGGGTTCTTCCACGTGCTTGTTGATGATTAGATCCCTCATGCCAAGATTTAATTTGACCTTTAATTATAGTTCTGTCACAGGTTCAGTATGGAATTTGGTTGCTAATATCTATGCAATCGACCTTTCTTTCTTACTCGTTGATAAACTTGCCATGTTATTCGAAAACCCTGTTACACTAGATATTTTTTGATTGGCTATGTTCATGTATTTCAATTTTGTAGATACCATGGTGTTCCTCAACTCTACAGAAATCAGAAAGTCGATCCGGTTGGAGATTACTTCACTTATGAATGAGAAGATTATTTCCTGGAGTAGAATAATGCCACCCATACTTGAAGATCGGTAGTCGCTGAATTATAATCATGAATCACTGACAAGATTACTTGTAGGTACATTGGTTTATCATGCTTGTCCAATCCATTTCCAATGATTAGCCTTTGATTTCATTATCCAACGACGTTCACCTGACATCGCATGGATGTGAAGTACCCGAACGAGTGGTGTGCAATAATTTGACTAGTCGTCGCCCTCTCCTACACGAATTGTTGATTTGACGTATTAGAACACGTGACATTGGGGATTTTGGGAAAATGATTTTAGGCAGATTGCCTTTCATTTCGATGTACCTTTGAGGGCACTATGCATCCACGAACAACACCACGGTGGTTTTCCCCGGCCCGCCCTCGATCAGTTAAGTCTCGCGTTGTTTCGTCGCCTGATATGGGTCTCGACCATTGATTTGGGCCACCCCAATATCTACGGTCCATTGGGTCCTGCCACTTCTGTGTCCCTGTCAATATAACCCTGTCTGCCAGATGTTCTCTAGCTTGTTGGTCTAACTACTCTCTAAATTTGTCTAGCACTCTGCCAAGTCTCGAAACTCGGATTGTGAGAAATTGTTATGGTGATAACATAGGCTCCAACTGGGGATGCTATCCTCCCTGCGAAGTAGAAAATAATCTGTAGACCGGGTGCCTTCTTCGTTGGGATGCTTTCAAAACATGTGTGTGTATCATGTTACGTCTTGGAGACTGAACGTCAAATTTTAAAACCAGAATGACAAACTGCTCTCAACTGGATGTTTGGACCAAATACCGCTAGAATCTAACTGTGCACACTACTGAAATTCAAACTAAAAAATTCTTGATCAACAAGCTTATTGCATGCTCCTACCTACTCCCAAAACTGCTCAAATGAATACTTAATCAAGTGATGCTAAAGTTCCAATGCAACCAATCAAGCAATTGGCTTCCCGATTTTTCTCCGATCACATCTTTTTTGAGAAGGCAGACAAATGTAAAAGATGGTAGCTGAAAACACAAGTTGAATCCGAAACCTGAACTTATGAATGAAAGAAACTCCTCCTTCACTGAATACTGCAATAGGATGGCTACAGGATCTTAAAATCCATGAAAAATCATTTCTTCTTGATGATCAAAATAAAAAAGACAAGCCTCTTTCGTAAGTGTTTGTTGCTCTTGCTTTATTTCTTCAGTTCTAAGAACATTTTCAAATGAAATAGAAGCAATAGGTTTGTCTACTCTTCCATGCATATCAATAAAAATATTCATACATCCTTGAAAATCTTCAAATGTGACAGCCATATTATATTTGTCTTCTTATTCATCAAACAATTTTGATTTGGTTTTATTAAACTTCTGGAAATCTGCTTGAGGACTGTCGTTTTGACTTTCAAATGAATTAATGGAAATAAATTCTTGTTCATAATATTCTTGTAACTACGAAAAGATAATATCATGAACTATTTCATAATCTAGAGTTCCCATAGATTTATTTTCAAAACCCTCATTTGTGTCTAGGCTATTTAGAAATTGGACCACCATGTCATTCTCAGGGGAAGACAAACAACTTTGAAACGCTTTGTCTTGCTAGAAACTTTGTTGAATATCTAGATTAGTTTCAGGCAAAGGGAAATGACCTTGAACAACAATTTCTTGAGCAGCTTCTTCTTCCTTTTTAGGATTACAACTGAGCATGGGCTGCAAATCTGAACTAAGATAACCTGATTCAAGGCCTTCTCCATCCTCTTCACTGTGGGAACATTTTTGAACATGCCCATTTTCAGTTTTATCTTTACCTAATGGTTGCATTTTTGAACTGATAAAATCCTCTATATAACCAGTAATAGGGTCATCAAGCACATGCAAAGAGTGTTGTGATATCTTGTCAATCTACTCCATTGGTTTATTGTGATTTTGCGTCAGCACAAATTTATTTGCCTCAATAATGATCTTAGAATTTTCTTTCAACAATTTAAATGCAGCAAAGCACAAAGGTAGATAATTCTCTTCAGCTGATCCAATACTTTTCTCTTTGTAACTGTGATATGTGGGTTGATTTATCTCACTATACTGCTAAAAAAGAACGTCTTCAACATCATAATCATCCTCATATTTTTCATATAGAGAAAAATCACTAACATATGAAATGTCATCTAACAAGAACAAACTTGGAGTATCAACCTATTCTTTAACAAAATGATTTGTAAACTCATCTTCTTGACTGTCTATAAATGAATACATAAAACAATTATCCCCTTTCTCATCATGGGATGGATAAAAAACTAAATCAACACCTCCTCTTTCAACAAGTGGGATATAATTCTTTGCAAAATCATTGGCATTGGGAAATTCAAGAGGACCTATGATATTGTCAATCCTATGCTTAAGGTTCCAATCAACTATTTTATGTTCCTATGCACTCTCATTTTCTTTAGCATCTAGATCCTCATCTCAAGTCCGTTCACATGCTTGGATATTGTGTTGAATGTCTTGAGCATCATTAAACATTTGTTGTAAGTACTTAGGTATTATTTTCATCAAGAGGAAAGACGGATCTAGATGAAGAGTAGTTGCATAATGGAGCATGGCAGCAACTTCAGTGGGTCGAATTTCTTCAGACAAATTATAATAGATATTGGAAAACCTCCTACTGAATATAGAAATAGTTTCATTGCTCTGCCTTTCCAAGGCATAGAACTCAGTAAGTTTTGGATCCAAATATTTCTTCTTGCCCCAAAAATTTAAAAAGACATGCTTCAACTCCTCCCATGAGCTAATTGTCTCTTGATGCAAATGTTTAAACCAGTCTTTGGTGTCCCATTTCAAGGATTGAGAGAAGGATCTCATACAAATATCACCATGGTCAATCTCAAATAAATCTGTAAAATTATCAAACCCTTGAATGTGTTTTTCAGCTGAGGTGACATTAGGTTCCCCATCAAACACAGGTAAATACTCAAAGTGATTTGGAGGGAAATCATGGAGGACTTGGGGTATCTTTAAGGGTATGTATCTATGTTGGGCCTTGGAGGATGTTGGACCAAGAACAGGGGGAGAAACATCAGCCTTGGCTTCATGGGGCTCATCAAATTGGTCATGGTCATCACATGGCCCAGATGGAATTTTTTTATCAAAATTAGTGATGTAGTGAGGGTATGGATGTGAAACTTTAAGAGGAGGATATATAATTGAAATTTTTTCCATGATCATCATTAAAATGAAACAGGTGAAGAATAATTTGTTTGGCATGTTCAAGGAAGGAACATAGGTAACTTATAACAAATAGTAAAACGCTTTGTTTGGAAGAGATCCCATTTTAAGTACCTGTTTTCCTCCATGATGTATTTTCACACCTCTGTCAAGGGATCTCATCTTCCAGTGGAATCTTCGGATTATATTTAGAGTCTGTGTGGAGTCACCAATAATGTTCTGGAGGTTGGATATTGCATTGAGAGTGGAGTCGCCTTCGAAAAATTATGGATTCTTTTACCAGTGGAATCACCTTCAAACATATTTTTGATAAGTGGAGTCACCAGAGTAGGAATACAACCAATATATGCCTAAGTGTTTGATGCTCTCAGACCTTATAACTCAACGATGTCATTCTTTCTCAGGGAACATTTTTCAATTTCATCCTCGGCAATGGCACCAAAATGTTAGCAATCTGTAAATTTTGTCTGGCTGAATAGACAAACGACAAAGGTAACTATTTCAACCAACTTTAGAATTGAGTCACTAGCCTGCTCAGCTCAGAGAGGGCTCTCTCATGTCACTTGGTATTCTTTGGAAATTGGTGGCTATATTTGTTGAGTGTTATAGATTTGTTGAAAGAATAGAGGTGGTATTTGGCTATGGAGTCGAACCTGAACAATGCATTTACAAATCATGGGAACTATCAAGAGGGAAAGGATAAATGAGGCAATGAGTTTGATTTTAAACTGAAAATTTGCATGGCAATAGAGGAAAGAGAAAAACATATAACTGTATCAGAGCATATTTGAATGAATTATGACCTAGTTAAGAAGAAAACCACATGAATTTAAATTGCTAAGTCTAGATCATCATCAGACGAATTCCATACTTCTAACTCTCCAATTTAAAAGAGGAAATTGTAAGTGGGATTTCAGGGACACAAGGAATACATACTATGAAAGGAAACAAAACTCATATCACTGCCAATTAGAATCTTTTCATAAATAGTTCAAAAACCACTTCTGCATTATATATTCAGTTTAGCTCCATGATTTTACAAAAACCTTCCTGCTACTAGGGCAGGGCCCTCTTTCCCCTCTTCTTCTATATCCTCGAGATGATATATATAGAGAGAGGATTTACAGTGAGATTCGTAACGATTAAACTTCCCTAGTTCTAAAAATAGAGGTCAGTTACAAAAGGAGTAGTGTATATTGACAGTTCTCCTACTTTAAAGGGATCGTTATGAATAGGTCTGACATATCTAAAGATTTTTCTTTGAATGCCACATGTCCAAAATTTGTTGGAATGTACTCAATTTTACTTGAGATTTTTATTCCAGCTTGGCGATTTCCTCCTTTAGAGTGTCCAACTAGATTGGTTGATTTTCCCCAACGCTTTCAACTACTTCAGCTTTGGTTTCTGTTTCTGTCGTTCGCTCCGTTTCTTTTTCACAACTCGCCTGTAGGGTTCTTCCACGTGCCTGTTGATGATTAGATCCCTCATGACAGGATTTAGTCTGACCTTCAATTCTGGTTCTGTCGCAGGTTCAGTATGGAATTTGGTTTCTAATATCTGTGCAATTGACCTTTCTTTCTTACTTGTTGATAAACTTGTCATGTTATTTGAAAACACTGTTACACCAGATATTGTTTGATTGGCTCCGTTCATGTCTTTCAATTTTGTAGATACCAAGGTGTTCCTCAACTCTACAGAAATCAAAAATTCGATCCGGTTGGAGATTACTTCACTTATGAATGAGAAGATGATTTCCTGGAGCAGAATAACTCCACCCATACTTGAATATTGGTAGTCGTCAAGTTCTAATCATGAATCACTGACAAGATTATTTGCATGTACGTTGGTTTATCACACTTGTCCAATCCATTTCAAATGATTAGCCTTTGAGTTCGTTATCCAACGATGTTCACGTGACATTGCACGGACGTGAAGTACTCGAACGAGTGGTGTGCGGTGATTTGACCAACCATCACCCTCTCCTACACGAATTGTTGATTTGACGTATTAGAACATGTGACATCGAGGATTTTTGGAAAGCAGTTTTAAGCAGACCGCCTTTCATTTCAATGTACCTTTGAGGGCGCACGCATCCACAAATGACACCACGATGGTTTTCCTCATCCCACCCTCGATCAGTTAAGTTTTGCGTTGTTTCGTCACCTGACATGGGTCTCGACCATTGATTTGGGCCATCCCAATATCTATGGTCCGTTGGGTCCTACCACTTTTGTGTCCCCGCCAATTTAACCCTGTCTACCAGATGTGCTCTGGCATGTTGGTCTAACTACTCTCTAAATTTGTCTAGCACTCTGCCAAGTCTTGAAACTCGGATTTTGAGAAATTTTTATGGTGATAACATCATGAATATGGAATTCAAAATTAACCTTATATCTTGAACTTATCCGATACTTCCTACCAAATCTAGCTTCTTAAGTTTTTTGGATAAATATTTTTTTTTGTTTACAATTTCATTGCAATTTTTCATAATGTCCTTCAAATTACTAATCTTTTGACCCATCATGCTATTAATTGTTTCATTTTGGATGGAAAAATAAAATCCTCTTCTCTCATTTTAAGCTTGGTCATATTAGAAACTTTAATTGCAAATTTTATAAAAGCATCTTTATAAAACTCTTCCTCATGCTTGTAATATTCTTGGAGAAATTCATTGTATGCATTTATTCAAGATCCAAAAGAAAAAATATTACTTGATACATCCCATGTGTCCATAATAAGTGGCATTCTTGTTTTTATGTTTTCTTCCACAAATTTTCTGACAGCCATTAACAAACTTGATGATCCCTTTAATTTCAAATCAGGTGTTCTTGGCTTCGCAATGGTTAATGGACTTGCAAGATTTTGGGTGGCATTAAAGTGGATTCTAGTTCTTTGACATTTTCCTTTAATATGGCATTCTTTGCTTCCAAATCATCAATTGAAATTTTCAAGGCATCACCAATTACCTTGTGTATTTTGAAGATTTGATATGCAGGCATTTTACTAAGGTCATATTTGGAACACAATTTTCCTTCGTTATTTTTCTGACTTGTTCCTTCAAATACTAATTTTTTGGAATTTCTGTCAAATATTGCATTATGTATAGTAAATGATTCATCTTTTGATAAAGATTCTTCCAGTGTGGAAACTTCCAATAAAATTTGTTGGGTTTCTTGTAACATATTCCCTTCTTCGTGGAATTGTATATTTTCAATGTCAACTTCATGGTCCATATCTTCAAGAGATAAATTATTAACATCATTTTCTGAAACTTCTTCTTCTTCTTCTTCTTGTAGAGGAATTTTTCTCTTCTTTCTTATTGGAATTTTGTGATTATTTTCCATTTTCCCTTGAGGAAGATTTTTGTCACCTCCTCCACATGAACTACCGCTCAAAAAAAAATTCTATAATTGAGATGTTGTTTGAATATTATTCTTGGGTAAAATATTCTTCTATGACCTTGTTGGAGATTGAGTACATTTTTTGGGCCCTATCCTCTCTTCCTATATTGATCTGTAGTGCTTAGCAAAGCTTCAATATCACCAACAACCTATATAGGAGTATCTTGATTGTCACCCTTTTCTTCCTCGTATAAAATTATTTGGGGAAATGCACTACCAAATCCCACTGATTGCATGTGATCCATATAAATATTACTTGCGTCAAACCCTTTGATTTTCTTTGCATACTTCAAATTTAAATGATTGAAATGGATCAAAAACTCACTTATTTTGTTCATATTTCTCAACACAATTTCTTGAACTTTCCATGGCAACAGGATAAATTGTCTTTTTTCTCTTTTCATGAAAAAAGTGGAGCCAAAATCCATACTGTCTAGCAACTTCAATGATAAATAATTTATCTGAAACATAATACGATAGAAAAGAAAGGATTTCTCTGGAACAAAAGATTCTGATAACATTATGGTTCTCCATCTTCTCCAAGGTACCCCTTTTATTTAGAAAAGTTGTCTCTTTTGAGGACAACCTAGATGTATTATCTCCAAACAAAAGCTTCTTGAAAACTATAAAAAAATCATTATACACTTCATAGAATAAGACGAAAGAATTTTGTCTCCAAAGGGATTGTTACCAAATAGTCACAGGGTCAACTTTACAGTTTACCCTTTTGCTAATTTTTAACCCTTTGAAAGTGTGACAATATGTAATTGCAAATACTAAATATGAGGCCATGAAAAATTTGTTTTCCTTCTTAAAATTTGACAGTTGGGAAGCAATTTCAATGGAGATAAGCTTTCCCCAATCAAAGATGGTTTTTTCATGAACTGTAAAATACAGAATGTACAGAGCTAGCCAAGAAATGGTTGCCATATTCTCTTGACCATTAACTCTAGTTAATAACCATGCAATTTCTCGATATGGATTTTTTAAAGAACCAACCTGAATTCTTGTTATGTCAACAAGTATTGTCGAGGGGTCTTCAAGATATTCTTGCAGGAGGTCAAGTCCATTATTTCATTTCTTGAGGAAACATCTTGCTTCTTCTCCCTTGAAAGTAAGATTTTGGTCATGTAATTTTAGCATTTTCCTAAAAACCACTGGTGATAATGAGACAGGAGACTAGCCTTGGAGTTCAATAGCTCTCCGGTTTGGGATATATTTGTCAGCACACCAAGAGACAATTTATTTACAATCAAACACTTCTAGAACACATCCAACAAGAGAAATTCCAGATGTCCACACTATATTTTCATTTCTTTGAAGCAAAGGTAAAGTAAAGTAATACCAACAATGATCTCGACCACTGGAAATTCTGATCTTCCCACCCAAATATGTTCATTGTGTCTCCATGGAACTATTTCCCTACTACAACCATGAAGTTGACAAATTGTTTGCATAGCTACTTTGAAAATACTTGTAAATGAATATTTTGTCCAAATAATAACAATTTAATATTTTCCCAAAATAAATTAATGCGAATTGAATGAAATTTTCTCAAGATTTATTTCATTAATAATGGCCTTTTCGTAATCTGCAAAGTAGTTGTCATCTGTATATTATCATTTAATGTATCTTGATAAAATCATAAAGAATAACATCAAGTCACAATGGGGACATGCATGAAATAAAAGTTAAGGTGAACCCGCGAGTCTACCAACCTGTGAACCCACAGTAAGAAAGGAAAAAAACAAGAAAAAGACTAAGTATCGTGATCGGTCATAATTAAAAAGTGAACAAGAAGGAAAGATTTGGGGACCTGCTAATCCATGCTGAGAACAAGCGTGAAATATTCTAACCGCCAACCCATGGTGAGAACAAGCGTGAAATATTCTAAGTGTCATGAAATATGTTGATCGTGGAAGTAAAAATGCATTTTGATGATAGTAGAGGTGTAGAGAAGAAAATTCCAACCTACGAACCCATGGTGGAAAAGTTGACTAAGTATGGTAGAGTGAAAGAAAAGAAAGGTATGGGGTTCAACACTCTCCCATGGTTTCACAACAACATATGATGCTCCAAAAGTTCCTTTCTTCCTCCCCTTAAACATTTGTTGTAATCTAATGGATTGCAGTGCACTTAGTTATCAATTGTACAACATAAGAAAATAATCATAATATATAGTTTCTCTATCTACAAAGAAATAAGTAACTATAGATCCAACAATAATTAGTCTTTATTAAATCCTTGAAAACTCTATGATTACAATGAAAAAATAATGCATATATATCCTATTGGACAAAGGGGACGTAGTTATAATTGTTGTAACTTCTTTTGTCATTCGATCAACCATACTAATAATTCAACCAACCTGACTATTTAGATGGTTCTTTCCATATATATACTTTTAGTTGACTAGTGAGATAAGGCTCCTACAACATATCTCACAGCCTCAATATCGTCTTTCTCCTGGAAAAGGGAGGATATGGATGTAAAATTACAACAACACATTCTTTCTCAAAATTGCAAGATATAAAATATTTCTTCATCAATCATTTGTCTATCTAGATGCTACTAATCTCTATAGGTTCTACTATGGCCAATGGTTGATCCATCAAAGGAATTGGATGGAAGAATGAATCTTTGGTACTATAGGTTTTATTGTCTTTGCTTCCTAGGAGCTTTCAATAATATTTCTTAAATGTGGGGTGCAATGGAATTCAACCTATCTTCAATGTTTGTCCAATCTTCCAAAGCTTGCTATGATATTATGTTGGTGTTCTTCATTTCAAAAAGATGATACATCTTGGTGTTCAAGGATTCATTCTATATCTATTCCAGTATAGGGTTTAGAATCTCCTTCGTCTACAACATTTTTCTATGAGCTCCACAAGTCTGTGATATTTTCTTATCAATATGCATCTAAGAATTTTTACCTTCTTCAAACCACTCTCTTTCATGCACTTCCAGTTATTATGGTACTTCTATTTCTTCCTAAAGTTGTTTCCTCACTCCATCCAAACTTATCGCCTCTATCATCCACGCCCCTTATTTATTCCAATTATCAAACTAATGCCTAGGACACTTTCAATCGACTACATATGTTGGCATAGTATGATCACCATTTGTCTAGAATAGTATTCGTCAACTTGGCCATGTATTAAACACGTCTTCAATTTATCTTTATTATGTTGAAGTTGCTCAAATTTTTCGTACCCTCCATCCAATATTGTGGTTTTCTAATCTTCTCTTAACCTTCAATATTCCTCAACAACTTCTTCATATTGACTGATGAGTTCCAATGTAAATTTCTTCAAAATATTGGCAAGATCAACTTCCTTTATAGTTACTAACATCCCAAATGCTTGTTCTTCTTTTTATTTACATTATTTCCACATACCCTTGTCTTTTTCTTTCTTCTTCTTTGGTTTCCTAGTAGACCCATTCCATCTTTTGTTCTTTTTTTTCACTACCTTATGTAGTGCTTGTATTTAATCATCAGATGCATCTTTGGGGTTGAAAGAGAATATTTCTCTTCCCTCTTAGTCTTCTTATTATTTAACTGCTATGAAAATCTTAATTTTAGATTACTTGTGATTTTTCCCTTTCTTCCTATGCTAAGTATTGTGAACATTATATGTTTGCTTGTCCATGTTTTCCTTTGTATGTTATTTATCCATTGCCTCATTTTGTGGACTTGTTGACTTTTTTTATATTTCTTTCAACTAATTTTGCTTGCCATATATATTCATCTATTCAACCTATTTTGTTAGTATTTATCCTCCTAAATCTCCCCAGCCTCTATTTACTCAGTCTATGTAGTTTCTTATTGAATGGAAGTGGATTGGATTAGATCCCCCTCCATTTGTTCTTTTGTTAAGTCAATGATTTCAGAGTTCAACTAGTCCTTTGTCCACCCTTTTTTTTGAGAAAATACATATGGCCACATAATCTTAGAAAAATAGAAAACTAACAAATTAACATGGGATATATGTGGTAAAACCCTCAAGGGGGGGAGTCCACAAATAAAATGGGTAGCACTCAATTATTTATCTTGAAAATCTTATTTTTACAATGAGGACCAAGATCCTTTATTTATGTAGCAGATGTTTGCATGAAAACTACATGCATAGTGTTGTTTTATTTCTAATTCACTAAGACAATAACTCAAATATTCTCCAAGTTCATATTGCTTAAACTTGGGATTTATCCATGTAATGGATAATTACAATTCAATTATTATGCATAATTAATTTATTTACATGTGCATAATTAATTAATTATTACTTAATATTGTGCACATAATTATGCACAAATATCCCTCTATAAGATTGACTCGGAGTTAAGGATATGGATGCAGGATGTACATGTTATCCCCATATTAAGACAAATACTTCACTCCTAGTAATGATTGAAGATGAAGGAACTTGGCTTCAATGAGTGTCTTCAAGACAATATATGTGATATGATCTTCTGAATGGAAAAATTGCAAGTCGAGAAATTGATCATGAAGGAGTTGTCGTATGTAGTGCATATGGACATCAATATGTTTGGTATGATGGTGCTCAACTATATTGTGAGAAATGTGGATGGAACTCTAACTATCATACCAAAAATTTATAGATTGATCCTGAGCTAAACCAAAATCTATGAGCAATTATCAAATCCAAAAACCTCTTAACCAACATTGACAGTGCCTCAATACTCTTTCTTTGTAAAATAAAGAGAAATTGCATGCTTCATTTTGTTTGACCAAGTGATAGGGCTCAATCTGAGGATGAAAATGTAACCAAAAGTATACTTTCAATCATCAACATCATCTTCCCAATTTGAATATATAAATCCCATTAAAGAACAAGATCCTCCTAAAGTATACTCGATGTCAAACTGAATAAGTACCCTTAATGTAGTGAAGGATACACTTTGTTTCCTTCCAATGACTATCATGAGGATGTTGCATGAAGTGAGAGACTAAACCAATATCAAAGGAAAGGTCAAGTTGGGTATGGTCATGCATAAAATACTTCCTACCAATTATTTATATAAAGTGGGAGAAACCTTAGGAGTTAAACATTTTGTAGAAAGTTTGATACCTGAATAATAAGGAGTAGGGGCATATTTACATTCCATGTGAAATCAATGAAGAAGGTTAATTTCATACTTAGGTTGAGATACAAATGTTCCCTTGTTGTATTTTTGGATTTGAACACCAAGTAAATAATGAAGGAGGCCTAATTCAAACATCTCAAATTGGCTCATAAGACTAGACTTCACATGGTTGAGATGATGGTGATTGCTCCTAGTGATAAATAGGTGATAAACATAAATAACAATAATGAAGAGTTCACCATTTACATGTTGAGTCTAGACATTAAGATTGGATTGATACCTAGAGAAACCAAAATAAAAAAGGAAACTATCCATATTTTCGTACCAATCTCTGGGAGCTTTCTTTAGACCATAAAGTGACTTCTTGAGGTGGAAACCAAAGGAGGAATCATCTTCAGAAAACCTAAAGGTTTTTCCATGTAGAATTATTCATTCAAGTCCCCATGAAGAAAGGAAATTTTGATGTCCATCTAATGTACTTCCCAACCTTACGAAGAAACAAGTGAAAGGACAAAACTGGACTGGATCCATATTTGCAATAGGGGAAAAAACATTGAGTAATCAATTCCTCCAACCTATGAGAAACCTTTTGCAACAAGGTGGTATTTAAACTTATCCATGCTTCCATTTGTTGAAAACTTGGTTATATAGACCTATTTGCAATGAATAATATTGTGACCTTTAGGAAGAGAAACAAGATCCCAAGTATCATTTTTCATTAAGGAGTTCATTTCTTTTTGCATAGTTTCTTCCCATTTGGGTTAACCACTTGCTTATTTATAAGCATGAGGATATTTTTCTCAATGTGTTCCACCATAAGAGATTAACCACCGATATAACACTAAGAGTGTGTCCCTCATCGATCTGAAAAATCACCAACTAAAGTACCAACAACTTCCCTTGTTTTCTAGACCCATTTCAAAAGTGGAGCGGCTAGAGGTGTAGGAGTACAGACTAAACTATATGGGGAAAATATGAAAGTGAGGGATTGGAAAATTGAAATATATATTGAACTGTAGGAGGTTCAATTGAATATTTTATTCCAGGTTCATCATCTGAAGAAGAAGAATCATCATTTGAAAAGATACAAGTCTTGGAGAAGTAGAAGAATAAGAGAGAAGTGTTAAAGAAGATGTATGCATGCAGGCACAATATATTTCATCAAATTGAACATATCTCCTAATATAATGTCTAAAGAGTGAGGTACAAAGAGCCAATAGGATTTTACATCTTCAGCATAACCAAAAAATATATATTACTCACTTTTTGGTTGCATTGCTTTA
Source organism: Picea abies (assembly GCA_900067695.1). Classification (NCBI taxonomy): domain Eukaryota; kingdom Viridiplantae; phylum Streptophyta; class Pinopsida; order Pinales; family Pinaceae; genus Picea; species Picea abies. The sequence goes on along the minus strand of CBVK0101356890.1, from coordinate 15,687 downwards.
TGATTTTCATCAGGAATATGTGCCCATGCTTCACAACCAAACACTTCAAACTGACCGACATCAGGATTGATATGAGGCCGATATTATTATAGAGTTACATTCATTAAAAAATTTGTAGGAGTATGATCCATATGTAGTTATCACAATTTATAGATTCTACCCAAAACGATGGTGCTAAATTATTTGATTGAACCATACAATTAGCCATTTCTTTAAGTCTTTGATTCTTGCGTTCAACTACTCCATTTTGTTGTGGAGTCTAAGGCACTGTATGTTGCATTTGAATTCCACTTTTAGAGTAAAAATCAAAGAAGTGGTTATTAACATATTCTCCACCATTATCAGTGTCAATTATGTTGATTAGATGACTTGACTACTTTTCAACCAATGCTTTGAAAGAAACAAAGAAATTGAAAACTTCACTTTTGGGTTTTAAAAGTAAACCCAAGTGCACTGAGTATGATCATCAATAAAGGTGAGAATATATTATGCTCTTGAAAATTTGGAGTGGGGATGGCCCCCTAATGTCAATGTGAACTAATACAAGTGGTGTTGGTGCTCACTAGGAATGAATAGAAGGATAAGAATCTTTGTGATGCTTACCCATAACATAACCATGAAAAACACCATCATTACATGAGACAAAGGGTAGGTAATGCACCATTTGGTGCTTTGAGATCTGTTGTAAGGAGTGGTAGTTCAAATTCATAAACCACTCATGCCCAAGTTTTATATTCATTAGAGTGAACAATAAGGACAGTGGTAAGTGATGAAGGTTGAAAGTTGTAAAATTTGTATAGCCTTGAAGAGTCATCAACACATCTTGAAGCTATTACAATAGAAGGATCCTTTATATCTCTAATTACAACATCATGAGGTAAAAAATCATGATTTTTTCCATCACCAGATTGAGTAATTTTAAAATTTTAAAGAAAAATTGCAAAAATATTAGGAACATAGAATACATTTTTAAATTTCCAACCAAGAAGATCTATTGTTCTTCCTCCTATAACATCTAAAGGAGAGATATCACTGACAAAATTTGTCGGGTTGTACAATCATCAAGACAAGAGAAAATATCCCTATGATTAGCCATATGATGAGAGGCCCTTGAGTTTTAAATCCATTCATGAGATGGCTAACATGCCACTATAGAAAGAGCATAAGGCTTTGAAGAATAGGAGGAATAATCTAACCAAATATTATGATTTTTCATGATGGCTTCTAATGCTTTCATATTGTTCCAACAATGTGTGTCAAAATTCTTGTCTTTTCCACAAAGGAACAAGACCTAAGTGACTTCTTCTCCTTTGACCTGGTGTCATGCTAAGAGTTTGGATTAGGAGGAGTAATTGTGGGTGGTTTGGCGGTCGGTCGTGGGTTGTTTGTATCCTCTAAATGGATTCTTGAAGGGTTTGGATCCCTTGTGATTATGAGAAAATATTTTTTTCTACTTAGTACATATCTCAATTGTGCCCATATGAAAGAGCTTGTCGTTCTCACATGTCAACTAATCACAAAATAGGTCAAAAGGAGGCATTTTATAATTGGCTCCTAATGCATCTCTAGTTAGATTAAAAGTAGATACAAAATATCAAAAGGAGATTTATTTTATAAAGTATATCCATTATTGATATATCATCATCCTCAATGATCCCCAATTTAAAAAATAAGTTGTAGTCATAAGAGATTAACTTTTGTGATGTAGTCTTCAATTTGAGGAAATTATCCTAGATCAAGAGAGATGAGCTTATTTTCCAACTAATGAGCTCATATATAATTGATTTTCCATGAGATTTTTTCAAACTTCAATCATGATTCCTGAGCTGTGTTAATGGACTGAATGTGAAATTTGAGATCTTCATAGATTTTCATGCCAATTAGACCTCTTGTTTCATCATTACTATTAAACCATTTTCTAGGTTTCTCGGCATCAATTGGTCCAAGATATATCCCAAGACTCATCCAATATAACCCTTTACCCCTAAGTAGATCCTCCATGTAGGATTTCTAGGAGTAATATTTTGTACTAGTTAATTGAACTTCATGAGTAGTCATTTTTGCCAAAATAGAAAAAATAATAAACAATAAGCTAAAATAACATATACCATAGCATAAGTCCCTGAGGTGTAGGATAGTTGGTGACAGAGTGTGTTGTTAATCCATTCCATGTTGAAAAGTCACCGGTTCGAAACCTACAGGGACAAAAACTCCAACCATGTTAAGGGTTGGTGTGGCTCAGGTCAAGTGCGATCCTCAAGTGATTTTGATGGTTTAGATGCCCCTGAGTCGCAGTTTCTCAAGCCAAAGGTTAATCCCGATGCCAAGAAGGTCCGGACCAATTAACAAATAAAAAAAAACATATACCATAGGATAGATCTCAAAACAATATCCAAATTAAAAATATATATATGGGAATAAAAAAGGAGTCAATAAGATGAAACTATGGCCATTAAAAAATGGAAAAACGAGGATGATCCCTACTCATCTATCAAAAAACCATTTTTTATTATATTATATTAACAAAAATATTGAAATCACCTATACCACTATAAACATCACTAAAAAATATGCAACCTTAAAAAAATGGCACTCAAATACAAGTCCATACGCTTGAGATATCTTAATTTAAAATTTGCCTCCAAAATCTAGAAGTGAATTCCCCAAGGTTCTAAAGTGTGATGTGGCACAATATTATTGGCCCATTGAGTGAGTATATGACTACAAATAAGTGGTTATTGACTGTAACTATTGACTCTACATCTGAATCGGGGTGGTAGTCATTGGTGGTGACACATGTCACTATGATGACATGTCAAAGGCCCATTTGGATGACATCTCAACCATGTGTTAGACCCACATAGTGATGTGGAAATCCATGTAAACATCTGGAAATAATCTCATTGTTGGATGGAAAGGGGAGCACTAGCGGTTGGGGAGGTAGAAAAGGGCCACCTGAGGTATAAAAAATTGGTGGGTGGGTTTGGAAAAACTGGATACAAAAGGAATGGTGGATGAGTGAAAACTAGAGGCAACTGGAAAATGCAATGACCATCAGAATTTTTTTTTAATTTTAATAGAATTTAAAAAAATATAAAAGAAAAAAATAAAAAAAAATTCAAAGAAAATTAGACTGACCAAGCACCCCAAAGAGAAAATTTCCAAATCTCGAGCATACAAATAAAAACTTCAGTGAAACAAAAGGAATTCTTGGTTAATTTGGTCACTTCATATGCAACAATGCTATCAAATTCTCCAAAAATGATCCAAAATATGTAAATTTGAGAAGTTCCCACGTGCTCGGTTTGGGAAAGGACCAATAATCATGCTTGATCAAGAATCATTTTTTTCTCTAGACCGTCCAGATACCATTTGATAAAATGCACATGGTCACAAGATCTTAGCAAAACAACAAACTCACAAATGGACATATGATATATGTGGTAAAAACCTTAAGGTAAAATATCCATAGAGAAAATCAGCAATGCTCAATTATTTCTCTCAAAATTCTTTTTTTTTACAATGAGAACCCATGTCCTTTATTTATAGAGTAGATGTTTGCATGCAAACTACATACACATTACTCTTTTATTTCTAGCTCACTAAAACAATAAGTAAAAAATTATCCAACTTAAGATTACTTAAACTTAGGATTTATACATGTGATGAATAATCACAATTCATTTATATTAATTTATTTATATGTACACAATTAATTAAATCTTAATTAATATTGTGCACATAATTATTCACTGACATTTTCCCCTTTAATCGATTGGTCCTTATCTATTCCTATAAAGGTCTTCTTATCCTCCTCTGCCACCTCTGTACTTTATTTATCTTGACTTTTTTCTTCTTGATGCCCCTGATTTTTGCTAGTTCCAACTATGGTCCACTTTTCCTTTATGTTTCTCCCTTAGTTGGATTATACTATGTAGTTCCTTTTTATGGTTGACTTTTGTTTTGGTACTTTCACTTGTGTTGTTATATTCTTCTTTTTATTAGAATTGGTAGTTTCTCCATTTAACTTGGTCATTTAATATTTTTACTTCATTACTATCTCACTTAAGTATCTTTCTAAGGTTATCTTGTTCTTTACATTTTTAATGAGAAATTGCTTCAACTTCTCTATGGCTTCTTCAAAATCTTTTGTGATGCTCAACTCATGCATATTTTTTATTTTCCTTGGTATTTCCTTTGCCATTTTTCCAACTCCTCTCTATGGATTCTTTAATGGATGATGAATATCATTTTTCTAATGAAGGATTTTCTTCTCCAAACTAGGGTTCTCAAAGTTTACCTCTTCTAACTCAGTTATGATTATCTCCAAATATTCCTCTGTTGACTCATTATCTACATGTGTAGTTGATGTTTTGTCTTTATTTCTTGTACTTATATAGGCTTCTTCTCAATTGAATAGGGTGTGGGTACCTTTGTTGTGGATAATGGTATAGTATATAGGGTAGATTCATTCTCTTCCATTATTTCCTCATCTTTCAATGGTGTCATGATCTCCTGGTTAATGACTTTTACTAATATAGGTACTAAGAATAGGATCTTTGACTTCCTCCTTTAAAACCAAAAATCCCAAAACTTGGGTTGCTCCCAAATAACTTAAAATATTTTCTTTATCTAGTTGGGTTGTTTCCTTCTTCCACCAAGCAACCTCATGTTCCCATTCTCGGTAGTTTATCCAATGTGTATTCTAGTCCAATTCCTCCATTTTGTATCTATCATCCTTTGTAATATGTTCTACAATATTTTCGACTTCTTTTATCAAATTTATTATTCATTATGGTTCTACATGCCTTGACTTATTAGCCTCTAGTGGGATAGATATTAAACCTCTCATCATATTTTCCATCTCTTTTGAATTCTCAACTTCTTCACTTGCTTTCCTCATGCACTTCGCACCCTAAACTTTCTCCTTTGTCTTTTATTCAACTAGATCTCCAAAATTTTCTCCAAGTTTCAATATATTCACCCTCCATTGCTTTATAGTAAACCTCATGCCTCATTAAACGAATCTTTGGTGTCTGTGAAACCTTCACTTCATCAATGCAGGTGGCCATTAATGACCATCAACTCACCTTTTTCCTTTTGATTTTATTTTCACATGCTTCTGGTTGTAGCATCCTTTCCAACCAAGATGATATATATCATCCTTCTTTCTTATGTCATATTCAATCATGGTTTTTCAAACATCTTTTTCATTTTCATCGATCTATCATGTCATTTCCCTAAGTCCTTAGCATCCTCTTTATTGAGTGTGATTCTATTTAAAAATTCTTGCTCTTATTGTGGTATTATTATATGTCAAATTTCATTATCTCCCTCAATTCTTCTCATACTAGAGGATGGTTGAGTAGTCTATTCACTCACTCTATTATTTGACTACCTAGTGAACTTCTCCATTTCTCCATTTCTGCATTGACTTCATCCTTTCTATTTTAAATTACATATGTGAAATTCTTCTCTTTGATGCTTTTCACAATCGATTATCATTGTTTTTTATTTATTCTTTCTCTTTGTTTTGTTGTTCTATTTTATTCTTATAGTGGCTAGGGTTTGGGATTAAGTAATTTCTCTCTCACAAAATAGTTACCAACCCTTTTTCCCTAACCAACTAGATTTGTTTTTGGTATTTTATTTTTTTTAATCTTGGTGGATCAAAGGTGGTACCATTTGAGTCGAGCACCATTGACTATTTTTTTGTGTAACTTTCTTTGGAGTGTTTTTGGCCAAACAATTCCATTGACTCTAATGTCTTCTATGATGTAAGGGCCAAGCCAAGTTGTTTCAATTTTTATGGGCTTTCCCTTAACTTTGTTGTGTTATAGGAGCACAAGGTTTCCATTATTGATTTTTTTTCTTCTAAGGCGTCTCTCACGCTAGGATTTGTGTTGCTACTTCTCTACTTGTTGATTATGTAAGGTTGTAATTCTATCTTATTCTAGCTTATTTGTCTAGCATAGTCTATCTTCTTTTCTCTAGCTAGGTGAATTTTACTACCTTTTCCACTCTTTATATATCTGCTACAAAATTTAGGGGTATTGTTTCCTCTTGTTCATATAATATTTTGATTTGGGTCTACTCAATGAATATTTTATATGAAATTTTATATGCCCAAAAAACAACATGAACTTTATCATCCAAGTCTTATATTTTCACATTACACATCTTTGGTTAGTTATTTAGTTAAACTTTATTAAAGGCTTCAACTGCCCGATTGACTTGGGGTTGATAGGATGAAATTTTTCTATGGTCTATCAAAATTATTTCATCAAAACATATATAGTATTATTTATAAAATGTGTCCCTAATCACTTATAAGAGTAAGTGGGCATCCAAATATAGTGATGGTGTTCTCACAGATAAACTTAGTTTCTACTTATTTGGTATAGTTGTCAACTAGATCGGTTTCTACCCATTTAGTAAGGTATTCAACTTCTATGATGATGTACCTGGATTCATTTCTCTTTTACTACTACATTTGGGATAAAAAACAACATTTATTATGATGTCAATTTTGACAAAAAAATGTTTGTCTTATTTTTGGCCTTGGAATCGACTATAAATATATTTCACATATATTAAAGAGACTTAATACCCATAATATGGAAGAAATCTACTAACTTTCCTTAAAACTGAATCTCCTTATAAGTATTTAGTTTTAAGGCTTACAGCAATCATGGATTTCCATCTTCCTTTTCTCTTAACCAACCCTACAAGAGTGTTTTGCGTGTTTTGCATGTTGGGTACTTGAATGATTGTTTTAAAAATTATTAAATAGTGGACAAGATCTTACATGAATAGTTGATTACTTACCTGATGCTCATTTATGTAGCGTAGAGTATGCCCAAAGAGAGATAGCAGAAATTGTACAATTCTAGCAAGAAGGTAAGGCACCAACAAAAATGAGAGAAAAGAGAAAGAAAGTGCTAACCATAGAAGCTATGCCATATACTATAATTGATGTGAGTCTATATAAGATTGTCCCTAATGATGTGTTAAGGATTTGTGCATTCGAGCATGAAATCCAAGATACTATTGATGAATCACATGTTAGATACTATTGATGAAGCACGTGGTGTCCCAACAAGAATAAACTACCATGCATATATAACGATGATTAAAATATTTCAAGAAGGGTTATGGTGGCCTACATTGAATAAATATTATAGAGTGAGAATAAACACGTGATAAATGCCAAAGGATGGAAATACCTCTACAGAGAGATGTTGTTATTTATGTTTTATGAAATGAAAATAGATATTTTCACTCATTATCTATTGGTAATTTAATGCATGTTTCACGAGTTAAATTCAACAAAAAAAAAAAAAATCATAATTAAACTACAATCACGAGTTAAATTCAACAAAAAAAAAAAAAATCATAATTAAACTACAAGAACTTGTAAGTATGTACTAGAAAAGAAATAATAATTGTCTAAAGGCAAACACTATTCTTCTTCGAGTTATTCTACCAACAACAATATTCAAATCATAGCTCAATCCTAGAACATCTTCTCACAAATTCATTGTCCATATGTGTAAGAGTTAGTTACTCCATATAGTCTTTGGTCTTTCTTTCAAACACTTAGTATACAATGTTATTCCAAATTGTAGTAGATTAGTATCCTTCTCTGCATCTACAAAACAAAAATAAATAAAAATTAAATTTAAAAAATAAATAAAATTAAAAAATTAAGAAAAATCCATTAATAATAGCATAGACATGTTTTACATTTATTAACAACTCATTTTATGGATTCTTTTTCTATTCTCTAATTAGGTTAATTCACAAACTAAAATTCAAGAAATTAAAATGATATAAGTATAAAAAAAAAGAAATTATTCTCTAGTTTCTCGACATACACATTTTACTCTAAAGACCATTTTCTATCATTTGTCAATGGAATTAATGGTTTTCATGAGAATTTACCTAGCATCATAGTTTCTACAATAGAATTCTTAAGTTCAAGAAGCCACTATTTATTTAGCTACAGTCAACACCTTCACTTTAACACTAGTTAGTGAAAAACTTCATATAACAATCATGAATAATCCATATTACCAATTGCATGTCCAATCATAAAATAATAAACTTTTATGTGTTAATTAAGTTAAGAAATAAATCCTACAAGAACAAGATAACCCGATATACCATTATGACTACTGAAATGTTTCTCCCAATTATTGAATAAGTGCCCCATGATTTAGTCTCCTTTCCTTTGTTAACTCAGTGAGTAACAACCATTTTCCACCCTACCATAACCAAGGAGAAATTCTCTCATGGCACCGTTGATCTGTGTGGGATCATAACTAGGAGTAGAAACCCCATTTCATCAATTGAATATGCGCCAACAGTGGGTATGCCACCAACAAATATGGTATTTTTTTCGACTATTGGACATGCTAGGCCAATCGTTGCAACAGTTCTTACATAGGAATTAATATCCAGCCTTTCCTTCTAGATCTAGCTAATCACTTCGTTTTCATTTATTCTCATTTTGGAAAGATTTTGGTGGAATTTTTTATTCTCCAAGTCAAAACACCCCCAAAATGCATGGAGGCCTCATCTATTTATAGGCTCTATGAGGCTAGCCACCTCACCCATGTAGAATTCTTAATTAATTTTAAAAAATGAATGTATTATTCATCTCCCTTCTATGTCACTTGGAGATAATTCTCCAATATTTATTTTATTATATTCATTTATTCCCATTTTCCCATTATTATATCATTATTTCAATTCTCCACTTAAAAGTGGGTAATTTCTAGTTGAATCAATGTTATCATGGGGTTCACTTATATTTATGATAGTTTGACTCAAAATTTGGAAGGATTGAATATTGTGGAGTAAGGGTTCCCCATTCCCCTTACTAGATGCCCCTAGATCATAATCATGGATTAAGTACGCATTCCTTTGTTCCCATATCAAAACTACTTAAAGTAGGTATGTTACCTCTATTCCTAGATACTAAGTATGCCACAAGTTGAAAGTGGTGGGTTTTCCAAACTATATAACTTCCTTATCCATGCATATTATTCAAATCTCCATACCTATGTCTTGGGACTAAGTAGGAAACTAGAAGCACTATGAATCATCCTCGGAACCAAGTGGACATGGAAAAAACACCTCTATTAGTCCTTGGGACTGAGTGGATAAACACCACTACTTTGTCAACAGGGACCAAGTGGGTGAATAGAAGAACCACAATTAATTCTTGAGGACTAAGTAGGTACATAGAGGTGCCTCAACTCATCTAAAGATAGTAAAAACCAAAGCTTCTTGTTCATGTCCCACACACATATGTTGGCAAGCTAGAAAGTGTTGGAGATATTACACACTCACCCAGTAATTATTTTTCCTAAGTTTTCTAATCTAATGTTCAGAGGGCTATCCATAGATGAGAATACTCCCTCCTAAGAATATTCCCTAATAAATAGGTTTCCTCCTATAAAATAGGGTGCCCCCCCTCTTCAGTTTTGACTCAGTTACACTTCAGTTAGACTAGTAGAGGCAACTCATGCATGGAAACCTCGAATTTATCATCAACAGTTGCATGTTCACCTCATTTTTCTCACCGGGAGGGCACATATCACATGCATGTTTCCAGGAGGGTGCATATCTTATGAATGAATGTGTTTCTCTCACCTCCAGACATGTGACTTAGTTAACTAATGATTGCATGTACAATTAACTAGGACTTAGTAGGTGGAAAATAACTCTGGTTTATGTCAGTGAGTGTCCAGATCTCTCTAGATCACTACTATGTCACATTTACTTATCCATGTAGAGTATATCATGTGTATTATTTATTCTACTATTTATTTAATATAATTCATTGATTCTTTCTGTCATTCTTGTTTCTATCTATCTCTATGTTTCTTTTGCAAGATTTGTGTGAATTTCTCTAGCTAGGTTCTTTGTGCAGGTTTCACCGAAAATTCACATGGTATTGGATATTTTGATATTATTCTTTAATAATATTGACACGATATCAAAACCCATAGGTTTGTAGGAGCAAGGGACACAAGCACTCATTTGCATGTACGAAAGATTGCAACAGTTAGAAAGAATGGAAATTTTGTCGTTAACACTTCTTACACTGCAAAATTATTTTGAGTGGAAGCCAAAGATTCTATTAATTTTCATATATATATATATATATATTCTTATATTTAGTAACCATGGCAACAAAAGTAGAGCCTGATTCAACTAATGAGAAAAAATATTTTCAACAAAGAAAATATGGCTTTTAGACTTATCTGCATGTTTGTTTCTCCTGAAATTGAGTATCATGTGATATCACTCTCAACTCCAGACAAAGTATGGACCAAATTTGAGGTCCTATTTTGGATAAATAAAGATTTTGAAGAATTTATATAGGATATCAAGACAAATCCACCAAAATATCCACCGGAAGAACAAGCTTCTCGATTTGAAGAGACTTTTGCATGCTCCATGCATGCATCTCAAGAGCCACATGTAGAGAATCCCATTCATGCATCTCAGGATCTACATGCATAGACTTTTGCACACCCCATGCATGCATCTCAGGAGCAACATGCAGAGACTTCTGCACACCCCATGCATGTATCTCAGGAGCCACATGCAGAGACTTTTGCACACCCCATGCACACATCTCAGGAGCCAAATGCATATACTTCTGCACATCCTCTTATTCCATACATTTGAGATAATGTCTCCTCCAAATTGGATATAGTTTTTGAATCATATTCAAATGATATCGATCATGCATATGATGAGCTAGATCAAAGACCCAATTGGGCATAGTCCATCCTACCGACAATCCATCTTTTGAATGATCCTGTAGATCCTAAAAGGATGAGATATCAATTTGAGGGAGATCCACATGCACTCACATCCATACAAATAGTAATTCCCATGCATTGCTACATTTTTCTTGCATCCGACCCTCCAACCTATGTAGAGACTGAAGGGAATCTGTATTGGAAAACCACCATGAAGGCATTTGGATCTTCTACTTTCCAATAAGAGAAAGTGGATATATGTGGGCATTTCACTGGTGCATATACTTCATCATATCCATACAAAAATATGCATCTTCAAAAAAATATTCATCGAGCATAAAATTTCACAGTTGCACGGTCTTTATGGAGTGAAGGACCTAGTTTCCTAGCAACTTTCATTTATGTACTTTGGCAAGGGGGAGGTTCCCATGAGGTTTTCCCTCTTTTCTATTTTTTCAGTTTTCATTAAGTAGATTCATTGTAAAATGGGTACCTAACATGGCCTTGTTGCTAGGACCCATTCTTTATTTACAGCCTAGTAGTGTTTGGGGGGGTGTTGGAGATATTACACACTCACCTAGTAATTCATTTTCCTAAGATTACTAGTCTAATGTTAAGGGCGCTATCCATAGATGAGAATATTCCCTCCTGAAAATATTCCCTACAAAATCGGGTACCTCCTATAAAATAAGGTGCCTTACCTCTTTAGTTTTGACTCAGTTACACTTTAGTTAGACTAGTGGAGAAAATTCATGTATGGAAACCTTGGTTTTATCACCAACAGTTGCATGTTCACCTCGTTTTTCTCATCGGGAGGGTGCATATCACATGCATGTGGCCAGGAGGGCACATATCTTGTGCATGTAGGTGTTTCTCTCACCTCCACACATGTGACTTGTTGATGCAAAAAATAGCAAAATCCTTACTCGAACATTTTCAAATCAAACGACATATATCAAAATAAGACACCCATCCAAAATATACAAAATTAGAAAACATGTGTATCTCCCAAAATACCAAAATTATATGATATTTAAAGTTTTAAAAAATAATATCATATGCGTGTTCTTTATCCCAAATAAGGTATCGAGTGTCTAAATAGAAATGTCATTATACAAATTAAAATAGGTGGGGGTATTTATTTTTGAAAAACTCTTCGCTTTCCTTTCTACATTCTGACACATCTGACCTAATATTGAGAAAGTATTCATAATAAGACTTTTTCTCATCCAACTTAACTATTTCAAGGTGTGTGTCACTGAAGGTAATCTCTCTTTTTCCAATGTCTGCTTTTGTTGATTGTTGTTTGGAATGTATAGAAGAGGATTGGGATGCTTCGGATCTAGGAGAGGTAACATGATTATTTCCTTTGTCTATATGGAGGTCATGGGGAGGAAATTTGTAATATTTAGGAAGAGAATGGGCCATGGAGGTATATGATGAAACATGTGATGCCATATGAAAAAGAGGAGGATTATCAATCCATTGAGCAACACCAAACTGAGGGTTTAAAGGGTTATTATCCCAATTGTCATTGACTAGCTGGACAAGGGGCTCAAGAAAGTCTACAATGTTGGGATGTGGTTGCAAAGGAGCACTAGGATAAGCTGATGGTTGAGGCAATGTAGGATATCCACCAAGGTTCAGGTAGTCAGTTTGTACTTGCTGATTAAATTCTTCTGAATCAACATCAAAGTGAATGGAAAATCTCATTCTCTTATGCTTCACTTGCTTCCAAAATTAATTTTTCATTCTTCCTCTTCTCCATCTATTTCCTCCTCTATTACTCCCTCTACTGAAAAATCTCATCTAATTGTCGTCATCATTTCAATTAGTGCAAAATTCTTAGATTAAAATACAAGACACAACATAATAAACATCCATTACAACTTTGTTAAATATGATTTAGTTTTCGCTCTGAGAATAACACAATAATTCAAGCATAAAAGGAAGAAATGGAACATGAATAATGTAATGCATGTAATACATCCATAACTCAACAAACAACCATATTTTGTTTCAGTTTTCAAAATCTGAATTGTATATTTCTTTAAAATAATTATGTTATGAACAGTGTACATCTCTTTTGAACAACGGAATGCATGTAAATGAAAATATATATGACAGGGACAAATGGTAAAGGAGTGTATTTTGTGAAAAGTGACATAAAATGAAAGGAATGGATGAAAATTCATGTTCAATATTTACACGCAGTCAACATTCATATACATATATGTTATACCTATACACTTTTTCCATTACAGAACCAATAATCAACATGGAATTCGTTTGAGAAAATTTCCAAACAATTTCTCAAGTCAATCACTATGTTCTCAAGCTATTATATTCACCATATATCATATACTAAAACTTTGTAAGAACAATGTTTACAACAAGCAAATTACAATGCGCACTCAAAAATATCAAGTTGTTCATACATTATCAAGAGACCTGGGAGTAATATGAAAGCCATAAATATGGGCTTTTAACAATCCCAACAAATCTCTAATAAATCCTCTTAAAATGTTTCTTCTATACTTCTTTGTTGTATAAGGAATTCAACATATATTTTTAATTAAATAAACATGGGACAAAGAACATGGAACTGCAATGAAATATGACTAGGATAATAGGGGATAAATTTATGAAAATGATATAAACAATGAGGGGTAAATGTAAATTTTATGTAATAAAACCATTATTTTAACTCAGTTGACATATCCTTGAACTATTTCCATTTCCAAACCAATTATTCATTAACTAGGGTTGACTCAAACTCCACATCATATGAAAACATTGCATAAATGGTAAACCAACAACTACCATACAAACTCAACTTATACCAATTACTTTGGTACACCCATTTCATAAAATCATAACGATTTGAGACTGTGGGATTATAGCAAAGTGAAGGTTGGGTATGCAAGCCAATGTGTAATTTAAAAAAAACAATGAGTTTATTATTATATCCAAAGAGAAAATAGATGGTGCATGACCAAAGTCTTTTGACAGAGAGGAAGGTCAATGTTAAGCATGTAATGTGATGTTTCCTTCAATAACCCCCCCCAAAAAACAATACTCATTTCTATGATATATAGACCATGGATATAAATGGAGTTAGGACTGAATATGCGAGTTTATAAAAAAATCGACATGGGTTGTATCAAGAGTAATCCTAATCGAGACGACCAAGGAAGGAAGTAAACAACATGAGGCAGATAAACTTATTTTCACAAGCTAGAACCCTTTTAACAGAGAGTAAGCCAAGTGTTGGGTGTCTATCATATCCTTTCCAACAATGAACATGGGATTAGAATCACTTTACAAGTTCAAGTTTGAACCCATATTAGGCATGTGTATGTGCTTACAATAACAATGATGGGTTCAACCCATTTTCTTGTCACCCCCTTTTTTCTAATAAAATGTTTTCCAAGAATACACATGAAATAGAAAATGATAATATGAACCAAAGAGCAGTAGCATATACACAAGAAGATAAAAAACAATGGTCATTACTATAGTCTGAAAACCCACAAGTTGCATTCTATAGTAGCCAATTTCTTCAACAATTTCTCTTTCAAATGATTTCTTATGAGCAAAAGACAGGGAGAGGAAACTTTCACACTCATTATCAGCTAACCAGAGCCAAAACTAATTCATTTAGTAACAAATTTACTTGCAAAATATGCCCAAAATTTGGTGAGTACTTACCTTGTCATAGTAGTGTCTTTATACCAACTCTTAGGGCCAATATGATTGCAACAATGAACTAAAGGGTTGGTTTCTCAAGCCAATGTGCAACTCCCTCTACATAGTCGAAAACCAAAATGAAATGATGATAAACCTATCCCAATAAAGGTGGTAAAGTGCGGGTCTGGAAGCATTAATTCCCATGTACTCTCAACTTGAATGCATGGCCAACTCATATGTTGATATTCCAACCCATATCAAATGCTATGACAAACCATATGGTATCGACCATCATACATCATATCAAATCCACTATTGATACCAATATGTAATATGTGTTTATTAATCGTCTTTCACATATGTTTTCATACAATGTCAAACTAATAAATAAATCTTTAAAAACCCAAATATACTTCATATTTTTTCCATGTATTAACCATATCAACTACTTTTTTCATAGCAGCACACATATTCATAAGAATATTGTCAAATCCAACATGATAATAAACCTTAACTTGTATCCATATTATATGTCATTTCTTTATAATGTATATTTGTTTAACCCAAAATCAAAACCCCATATAACTCCTCAAAAATATTTATGCCACATGAAACTTCATAGCTCATTATACAATGGTTAGCATGAGTATTAATACTTTAATTTTTTAATACATTAGGTATATAACCACGTATCAAAACCAAATATCATATCCTTTTTCAAATAAATAACCTCTTGATAGCATGCCCAATGCTACACCATAATGTTGAGAAGAGAACCAAGTACTTTTGCAAGTTATCAAATGCCATTTTCCTCAAAAGTTTGATACCTCAAACTGAAATTGGTATCATGCCAAAATGTTGAAAGAAATGTCATGTTAGGAATTCATCATTCCAATGTTTTCTCCTAGGGGACCCCACCTATTATAGTTATTAAAAATTTTAAAATGTATATAGGCTTCACAACTCTTTGTGATCTCTTATAGTAGGTGACAAATCATGAGTCAACGTGACTCAGTTAACTAATGATTGCATGGATAGTTCACTAGGACTAGGTGGAAGAGAAGGTGGCAGATAACTCCGGTTTCTTTCAGTGAGTGTCCATATCTCTCTAGATCACTAATATGGCGCATTTACTTAGCCATGTAGAGTATGTCATGTGTATTATATATTCTACCATTCAATTAATACAATTCATTCTCTCTCTCTCTCTCTCTCT
>CBVK0101356888.1:0-15414 GCA_900067695.1 Picea abies | reverse complement strand
GGGGGGTGTTTCCCATGAGGTTTCTCCTCTTTCCTCATTTATTTCAGTGTGTATTTTGTTTTTGGGTACCTAACATGGACTCGTTTTCGAGACCCATTCTTTTATTTTCACCATAGGAATGTTCAGGGGGGGTGTTGGAGATACTTCACATACACCTAGGATTTATTTTTCCTAAGGTTTTCCCTATGTTTATTAACACCTAGGATTTATTTTTCCTAAGGTTTTCCCTATGTTTATTAGTCATTATCCAGTCTCCTACATTTTAGGGAGAATATTCATTTTCCTACATTATGGGGGAATCTTCTCTTCAGTTCACACTTCAGTTGGATCAATTGAGTGGAGTCTTGATGCCACATTGGTTCCATCACCATGCAACATTGGGATCATCACTTCTAATGCACATTATCCTTGGGATTATCACCAGAGTGGCACATTAATGATGCTTTCAGTCAATTAACTGAGGACTGAGAGGCTAGTTGACTTAGACTAGGTGGAAGTTAATTCTCGTAACTATCGGTGTTCTTCCATATCACTCTAGACCACCACTATAGCACATTGGCTTCTTTTCCAATGTGCATTAGTTGAGTTATACAAAGTATATCATGTGTAAATTATCATTCATTCATTCAATTAATACAATTATTTGATTCTCTCTCTCTCTCTCTCTCTCTCTCTCTCATTTTTGTCTTTTCTCATTTTTCTGCAAATTGTGTATGTCCTTTGCTATATAGATCTTATCTATGTAGGTTCATCCACATTTACAATGGTTAGATATAAGTCACGAACCAAAGATTTAAAAATCTCTATTATGGACATGTTATTTCTCTCAACAACCCCATCTTGTTGCAGGTTGTATGGTACTATCAACTCCCTCTTGATCATCGATTTTTTGCAAAAATAATCAAATTCGTTGGAGGTATACTCCCCTCCTTGTCTGATCTCGGTACCTTAATTTTTCCACCTATATAGTTCTCAACAAGATCTTTAAAATATTGTAACTTGTCAAATACCTCATCCTTAATCTTCCTAAAATACAATGAGGTTTTCTTAGAAAATCATCAATGAATGTAACATAATAAAGATTACCCATTAATGAAGTTAATGGCATGGGTCCATAGACATATGAATGAATTAGATAAAGAATCCCTCTTGATATATGCTCATCAATTAGATCAAGAATCCCTCTTTATCTATGATCGAGAATTAGAATTCTCTCGTTAGCATCCAAAATGACATACACCCTAACCTAGTCACTAGGTACTTACCATCATCACCAAGATCCACATACATATTAGCATCTCATTCATCTAACTTGAAGAAGGATGATCTATTCAAAGCCATGTGTCTTAAGGCTCCACGATCAACATACCACCCAACACTTGAAATCATGTTGGTGGAAAGGCATAACAACATGGAAAAGGTTGTATTAAGCCAAGCAGTCAATTTGTCCACTCCTGAAGCTTCAACACTTCTTGCAAAATATTTCTTCTATTGCCACTTCCCCTTCCCATTCTTCTTCTTAGGATTTTAAGAAGTGTATTGGACATGCTTGTTTCACTTGAAGAACTTGATTTGGCTCAAATAATTCTTCTACTAATGAGAAGACCATGAATCTTCTTTCTTCTTCAGACCCTTCTTGGATCATTTCTTTCCTCCCTTCCTCAGTGTCCCAATGAGAGCTAGGTATGGAACATCTTCATAACTAGTCGAGACTTGTTGTAGTCTCAACTACTCTTGAATGAAATCATCCCATAACTGCTTGAAGTTATGCCACGATGGACTAAATCCATTCAAATAAATATGAATAGTTGATTATCCTCAATCGTGTCCCCAATTGTACTAATCTGATCTCTTAACTCTGTTGTCTTCATGAGACAACTTGCTAATGTATCTATTGCACTCATGTAGGTATAGATGAGATTATTCTTCAAGAGCATCTTCTGAGATACATTCTCACTCTGGTACAGAGTTCCCAAGGCATCATGCATGTCTTTAGTAGTTTTTTTCCTAAAAATATGAGGGATAAGGTGATCATTTATGAATCTAATAGGATTTGCTTCATGCTCATCTTGGGGATCTGTAGGTAGTGGAACCACCTTCTCCATGAGGTACCATAAGTCTGCCCTTTCCAAAAGGTTTCACAATCTCATCTTCCACAACACAAAGTCGGAAGCTCCTTCCAACAAGTGACTCTCTCTCATACTAGGAGTTACCATTGCTACAATTAATTTGAACAAGCGACAACCTACAATCATTGGTTGAAAAATAGAGTTTCACACTCCACAACCTTTCTTAGGTCTAAGTGCTTATCATTGGCACAATTCTACTTCAATCATTGAAGCTTGGACACACTGCTCACTAAAACCCTAGAATAGCTCTCTACTCTATATAGCTTGGCTATCCATACACATAATCTAGAAGATTTTAGAAATTGTATGCTGATACCATATTAGATTTTTGAAACTATAGCCAACACACTTTGCACTAAAAGAATTTCTAAACTACCAAATAGTTGAAACTTAAAAGCCACTCGAAATTGTTTCTCTAATAATGCTGAAGTCCACAAACACATACTACATTAAACTTGTAATGAAAAATCATAGTTTCATCCTAAATCACATCACTATTATTAATCATGGAAAAAATAGAAACTCAAGAGATGGATTGAAAAAACCTATTATTTCTTGCTCATTAATTTTGAAATGAAATCTGTTATAGGAAAACAACAACAAACTAATTCATTATTTGTTGTTAAAAAATTGAATGAATAAACCTATGCCCTTGCCTTCTCTTTTACAAACCGAGAAGAAGAGTAGTTAAAATGAATTTGAACACATGCACAAAATCACCTCCATTGAAGATGGTCTAAGGCATGCAAGCTTGCACCTTACCTACTAGACTATATGCACCTTATTGAACTTAGATTTAAGCTAAAAATTAGAAAATTCCTTTATAAATTTGAAGCTAACAAGTGCAATTGCACACACCCTCTTAACTTAACTAAAAAATGACATGCAAACTGACTAACATATTCAAACTATTGAGAATATATTATTCAAGATACAACAACAATCTACTCTTATAAGACTAATTACTCCCTCATAATTAATGCACTGAACCACTGAAGAAGAAGTGCACCATCATTGTCTTGTTGAAGTGTCGAGACCTACAAGAGATGATTCAAGGTATAACCTAACAAGTACACCAAGACATTAAGTAGGCTTCATCACATCAAATACCATGAACTAAAAACATGTGCCATTGAATACCATGGGCTTGTAAACTATCTATAGTAAATCCATCAAGATTAACAAAATCACCCTTCACCAAGTCAACATTAGCCTTACAAAGCCCCTGTTAAACTTGAATTAGGGTAAAAACGAATAGCCTTCTAAGTTTGATTGGGCATCCAAAATAACTATTATGTGCCAAATAACCCAATAAGCATTAAAAAACACCAATTTTAGTGAAGCCAATAAAATGCAATTACACATATCCAAATGCACAATATGGGAAGATTATTCAAATGAGGCAACTCGATTTATAAATAGGAGATGAAGAGGGCATGAAGTATACACACTAAGCTAACTTTACTATAAATTAGGGTTAGGATCCTAATGTAGCCCCCCTCTTTTAAAAATATTTTCTCTTAAAGCTTTGTAATTGAGGATGTTGCTTCACAAATTGCTCATCTTCCCATGTAGCTTCTTCTGGAGGCATCTTCTTCCACTTGATTAGGTACTTATTAATGTTTTTATTCTTAATAGAAAAAGAATATCGATATATAATTAATTCTGGTTCCAAAATTAATTTTCCTTGTTCATTTAATTCTAGAAGTTCAACCTGTACTGGAATATTTTATCAAACAACATTTTTAGGCAGGAGGAATGAAAAACCTTATTAATGTGTGAAGAAGGAAAATATAACTCATAAGACACTTCTTTAATCTCGAGAAGGATCTTGTAGGGTCCATAAAATTTTGGAGTTAGTTGTTTTTTTTCTTTTTCTTTTTTTCTTTTGTTTTAGAGTGGATTGCGATAGATTTATCCAATCACCCTCCTCAAATTATCTTTCACTACAATGTTGAACTGAACTTGTTGGTTCATCTTTTTCTAAGAGATTTGAAGACTTCTTTAATTATTTGCAAACTTTCCTAAGTATTCTTAATATATCAGTCTTCAACATGTACTTTGGAATGATCCTTCTATAATATTCAGTGATTTTGGGTGTTGTGCCCCTACGAGGAACACACATATTTCTACTTCCTATATATGTTCTCAAGACCAAATTACATGTAGAGATGTTCTTAGCTTGAATATGATTAGCAAATCACATGCCTTCAATAACATTCTTAGGAACTTTTAGCAAAATCTTATGTTTAATGTCTTCTTTTAATCCACTCATGTAAGCTTCCAATAGATGTTTGTCATTTATGTTATCCACCCTTGTGGATATGCTTGAAATTCTAAATTGCAATGCTCAATAGACCCTAAGTGATTAATTATTGTCAATTGACTAAAGTAGTCTTGTTCCCAAACTTTACCATATTGCACTTCTAGGTCCCTCACAAATAAAGCTGAAGTATCCTATTTTAAAATAAGGCGGAAAGGAAGACTATATTTGTCTTGGTATAGGAAGAGGTTAGTCTGTTTAGGTGGACATTGAAAGCCTGTGGTTGGTCCTTCTTTTTCTTACTAATGGAGCTGAAAGGCTCGTATATGTGTATTTCATTTCACCCTTAAAATATAAATGCAAATATTGTTTACTTGGAAAAATAAAAATAAAGATAAAGTACAATTATAGGAAGGAGAGTGCCTTAACTATCCATTGATACTATTTATATCATTTTGTCTCAAAATAAAGAATTTTTATGGAAATCATTTGCTTATGATCGATAATCTTATACACTTCAAAGTATTGCTCTATTCGATTCACCCATGTAAAGACATATGTTCCACCAAACTTCTTAATTCAACCGTAGGAGAGTGGGTACCCAAAACCCATCAATAATTAGCTCCAATATAATAGTTAATTCCTCATGGAATGTGATTATTGGTGGGATGTTGTTCAACTTGAATTTTTGTATCATCCTTTTTCTCATGAATTCCCTTTATTAAATTATCTATTTTCAGGTGTCTCTCTTCCAGGGCTTGCATGAGCATGGATTCCATGGATTTAATTAATGCACTTTCTCAATACCATCCCTTAAGTTGTCCATTTCATTTTAATTGATTTCTTGAAAAAATTTAATATCATCCTTTGTCAACATTATATCCTTTGCATCCTTAAGTTTTCTCTCCAATTTGGACAAATTGTTCTCTAAGTCAAGATTACTTTCTTTGTGAATCATGGATGAGCCTTGTTATCCTCAACTCCTATAGATAACTAAGGATGTGATGTCTCAAGGCCCTCAGGTTGCAGACATGGAGTACCGAGAGACATCTTGACCAACATTTTCCACTTGCACAGACAGAGACCCACCTCACCACCACAGTTCCAGGTTCATCATGACAGTATCCACCACATCAACTAGCTTCCCAAATATATCGGGTCCTTCTTCATGAGGTACAATCCAGGTATCATGGTGAGTGTCATTTTAATATTTTAGGCATTTTGGTTTGTTGTATTAATAATGACTTTTGATTATGTAATGTTTGCTTGGACATCATGCTATTTGCCCTGTTTCACTTTGGTGGTTGACATTGCACCATAGTAAGTGGGTCACCCTTAGGGATAGTATTTCTATTGGGAGGTCCTCTTGACGAGTCATCGTGCCATTCGCAACCATACTTGTCACTTTCCACACTTCATTCCCTCATCTCCTTATCTTTTGGGATTTTTGGGTGCACTGACCCAAGAAGGGATTGTCCCTCATTTCATGGGAAGAAGCGACTGAAGGCATAGAATCTTGTAGCTTGCAAAATATAAAAGCCAATCATGAAACTTCTATATGCTCACCTAAGGATCCTGAGGACAATAAAATGTCTCTCATAAGAAATTGATGGGACCCGTAAAAAAATAACTAATGCAAAACACCAACCAAGGTGGAGCATGTGTGAGTATTGTTTTTCATGCTTAGGTAGAAGCCCCACACATGGTTTCAACTTGGGGAAGCATGATGTGACCCGGGTAGAGTCAAGGTGGGCACTATTTTCCATGCTTAGGTAGAAGCCCCACCTTGGCTTCAACTTGGAAACATCTTAAAAATAATAAAAGGCAATAAATGGGCTTGGAGAAAGGTTGCATTGAAAAATGAAGGTGCAACACACCCTCTACAAAGGAACCCATAAATGAGATACTATAGTCCCTTGTACGTCATGAACCCCATGCCCAAGAGTCTTTCCCCCATCCATGTCAATTTGTCCACATGTCTTAGAGAGGGGACCGCTTGGAAAACACTCCTAAACTTGAGGTATGATTCACCCAATAGGTCACTTTATCAACCCTCCCATACCTAAACTTGGAAAATTGCATAGGGTCTTTGAGCACTTGTTTATTTTGATAAGGTAGTTTGGATGTACATTCTTAGATGGCTCTCTTATTGATTTGATTTATTCATCATGATGCATTTGAATTGAGATCCTTGGAGGGTGTATTCATTGTCTTTGCATGACCTAGTTGGTAGACAATTATGGAAGAACAAGCTTAGCTTGGGATTCCTTGGGGCTTGAATCCCACAGGTTGGATACCATGGCCCACGCATCAGACGACTATGTTAGCCTTTGGAGGCTGGAGTAGATACAATGGAGGACATAACCCAACCCTTATCCAGTCCAATGATTTGCTCTTGAGGCTAAAACGTCACTTTTGAGGAGGTTGACGTCACCCTAAGGCTAGGGTTGTGGTGGTGGTGTTGTTGGTTGACTTGACACTTGGCACATTTTGATGGGTGAGAGTTTGACTTGGAGGAGAAAGGCCTAATGCATGGGAGGGAGGCCCTAGAGGGCTCAATGACTTTCACTTTCTACTCCAACGACTCGCAAAAGTGCCAAAACGTCACCCTAAAAGAGGGATAGCGTCACTTTAGGGTTTCTATTGTGTATTTTTAAAGGTTAAATTGAATTTTATAATGTAAAGTGGAAAATTAAGGTTTATTGTCCCCTTCGTTTGTGGTTTACCCTAAAATTAAGTGTACAAACACTTGTAGTAGGATTTGCATAAATATAGATCATTTCATTTCATTTTCATATCATAGCTCTCCCATTGTGAGAAATCTTCTAGCTAAATTTTTCGCCCTATTTGGGAAATCTCTCTCTCTTGTGCATTTTCTATGGTTTATCTTTTCCATTGGTGGAAGAAGTAATGTTCTATCTCTCTTGGATCTACTCTTTTGCATTGTGGTGGATTAATCCTTGTAAATAAGAGGTTTGTCTTGTTAATGCTTGGACTAGGTGAGGAATCTTTCTTGTATTGTTTCTTTTCTTGGTTACAAGTTTAATTTTCTATACTTCTTTGGGAGTATAAGGGCATACAACCCCACTAAGCTCGTCATTTTTGTCTTGGAGTAATTGTTGCATAAGGTTTTACTAGGAGAAGTAAAAGGGCTTGTACCCTCCTAGTACTTCCTAGCTAGTTTTGCTTGCCTTGGGGAGTAAAAGGGCTTACACCCCCATGGAGTTAGAATTTCTAACTCATTTTTAATTGACTCCTTAACCCAATAGTTAAATAAACTAATCTTAATTTCATTGGAGAATCAAATTTTTGCATCGGTAAACGTGAAAACACAAGATTTTGAGAATGTCTAAATTGGAAATTATTCTATGTACTTAAGCTATCCCTGAGCTCTTAAGGTGTTTTGTTTCTCTTAGAAATTCTCGCTGATGTTTTAACATTAAAGATACAGCCACTAGGGCTACAAAATACCCTAAACAAATCGGTAAATAACTCACAACTCAACCATCAAAAGTTGCTAATAATTTACCCCTACAATCTACTGGTCTCGACGCATTGTTTTGGGTGGATTACTTTTGATTTTTGGTGGCTGATTTTTCTGCTGTAACAACTTGTTTTCTACATCCATAAGGCTGCAATTATATCTCTGCAATACTTGTCTATAACAGCCTTAGTTTTTTGCTCAAGTCTAATGCTTTCATACTTGGGTTATGCTAGTGACTGCTAGCTTATCTCTTGCATCATTTACTTGACTTTAGCATCTTGTTTAACAACTCTAATAATCATTTCTTTGCTGATATATATCTTTGTTGACTGCTACAAATAGGGACAACAAGATTAACTTGCTTGTCCACTTAACATATAGCTTGCATAATTGGTGTTTTTTGTGTGTCTTAGGAAGGTACCATCATCATCTGCAGGTACTCAAACTTCTTGGCAACCATTGACCACTGCCGAGACTCATTTCTAAGCTACTTCCCATTTAGCAACTTGACCTATAGGGGCATCCATTCATAAGTATCACTTTCCATCTCATTTCCTCCCTAGGGTCACCCGAGATTCCCCCCTTGTGTTGGATTTATCCTTCACTAAAGTGAGGGGAGGGTTTATGTAACACACCCACTATGGGAACTAAGATTTTGTAGCTTTTTCTTTCTTCTTCATCATCAAGGGATAGAGTTTCCGAATTCCTATGAGGTTCTAGCGTAGGCTAGGTCCTCCAATCGAGACCTTCACCAAACCAAATCACAGGTTCTTTCGTAAAAAATCCATCGTGTACAATTCACGCACCAAGTGTAGGATTCACTTCCATGTGTCCTTCGGTTGTGACCTCAGGCTAAGCCGAGAGGCGCCTTTCGCATTTCGGGACTTCGAAAACTGGGAGTTTGAGATGCAAGGGAGTCGAATTCTTCGACTCGTCAAACCCCGAAACCCGAAATCCTATTCACACCAAGACGCTTCGGGATTTCACTAACCGAAACTTTGTGTACCGGGATTTCGCGATGTGTGATGACAAGAGGTCTCACATCTGGGTTTCCTGGGAGCCAAAACTCCAAAGTTCATATATCCTCTAAACTCACTTTGGGGTTTTGCAAGTCGGGATTTCGCGATGTGCGATGACGAGAGGTCTTGCATCTAGGTTTCTTGGGAGCCAAAACTTCGAAGTTCATATATATACGCTAAGCTCGTTTTGGGGTTTCGCAAGTCATTATTTCGTGACATGCGAATACAAGGAAACTTGCCCTTGGGTATCCCGGGTGCCGAAACGCCGAAACACCAAACACTAACCACGCTATACCATTTCATGGTTTCGCAAGTCGGGATTTCACGACATGCGAAGACAAGGAAACTTGCCCTTGGGTATCCTGGGTGCCGAAACGCCAAAACACCAAACTCTAACCACATTATACCATTTCGGGGTTTCGCAAGTCAGGATTTTGTGACATGTGAAGACAAGGAAACTTTCCCTTGGGTATCCCAGGTGCCGAAACACCGAAACACCAAACTCTAACCAGGCTATACCATTTCGGGGTTTCACAAGTCGGGATTTCGGAAAATGCGAAGACAAGGAAACTTTCCCTTGGGTATCCCGGGTGTCGAAACACCGAAACACCAAACTCTGACTAGGCTATACCATTTCGAGGTTTCACAAGTCGAGATTTCACGACATGCAAAGACAAGGAAACTTGCCCTTGGGTATCCTGGGTGCCGAAACGCTGAAACACCAAACTCTAACCACGCTATACCATTTCGGGGTTTCGCAAGTCGGGATTTCCTGACATGTGAAGACAAGGAAACTTGCCCTTGGGTATCCTGGGTGCCGAAACGCCGAATCACCAAACTCTAACCAGGCTATACCATTTTGGGGTTTCACAAGTTGGGATTTCGCAACATGCGAAGACAAGGAAACTTGCCCTTGGGTATCCCAGGTGCCGAAACGCCGAAACACCAAACTTAGGCCATGAAATCCTTCAACAGATTCTTGGGTAATTATCACCAAGCTTGGTGACCTGACTGAAAGGCCTTCTTAAATTATCGAGCTATGAACTTTGTGATAGGGGTTAGGTAAGCTTAAGTATTTATTTAAAAACGATAGTCCTTTCAAGGAATTCACACCAGCTCTGGAATATGATGGAGCTTTTCGGAAGGAGGTGCCTTCGGGGAGACAACCCAGGGCATGGCATGGGTCAAGTACATGGGACAACTCTCCAGGGAATGAGCTCGACATCTGAACTTATTCGTTCTATACGTAAATTGATTATAGTTATATAAGTATAAGAACGCATTCATTGTTGTTGATCGAAACACCATACAAACACTTCTATACATAAATCAATCATTTATAAGTGTACAAGCATGATCATGCATCCATTTTATTCAATTCAAGATACGAGATGTAAACACTTATCAGAAAGAACACCAAGTATGGCATGACCGCTGAGAGGGGTGTTCGTTTCCACCCAACCGTAGGCTCAACGACTCCCAACAGATTTACCACTAGCCACCCCCGAGCTAGACCACGAGGCTTTGAGACTCAGTCTCCTACTTCCCGCTCATCGGAAGTCAAGGACGAAGGTTACTGTCCTTCTCCTTTGCTCAAGACTCGCTGTATTTTCCAGAGTTCCTCTGGTTTTCCTTCTACGATTCCTGTTGCATGCTCTCTCCCCACACTTCCTTTCTTACTTTGTCCTGCAAGGTTGCATGTGGAGCGAATTCCTCCGTAGTGGTCAGGTCCGAGGGCTTCTACGAATGGGAGGTTCACCCCCATCCCCTCATTAACTCATGAGGAGCCTCCCCACCTACCATCCTAGCGAGTAATTCATTCCAGGGCCATAGAACAACTTTGGTCTTTGAGCCAGTAAAGACCAATACAGTACTGGTTCGGTGGAAGTTAATGCCACCATTCTAGGTGCCTTCCACCACCTTTCATCAACCATCGTGGTCTCTTTTTTAGTACATCCCCCCTCCCAACAGTCATACAACATATATTCACACATCATTTACATTCATCGACCCTTTATACAAGGTTCGTCAAATCACACATTCACATCTTGGAGTTTGCCATAGTTCTTGGCCAATATAGTTATTTTTACAGACTGGGGGAAATAGGGTGTTACAGTTTATCTGAGGTGACAGTGGGTAAAATATCCCACCATTATTGCCATCCAGTGGATTGGGTTAGGCTTTTCCCAACCTATAGTTTTCACGATAACATTTTGGCATTGTTTTCGGGGAGGATTTTGAATCCTCTTTGATGCCCTAATGACACTATGGAAGATCTCTTCCCAAAGCCTTTACTCCTATATTTCCTAGCGACTCTTAAAGGACGTTCCCCTTCCACCCTTGATGATGTCTTCTTGAAGCCCATATAGCGACTCCACCATCCCAGAATCCATCTTCCATTAAGACTTTTCCTTCGGGGAGATTCAAACCTTCTAAGGTTTACCGAAGAAGGCCTCCTCTCAAGTCTCGCATTCTCAAAACCTTTTTCTAAGGTACCCTTCCCCTTTCTCCAATGGCTCAACCTCTATAAAAAGACCTCTACAATCCCTTGAACATGGCCACCATTCTTGGATATCCCAATAGCATGTCGAAATAGTCTCACAAATGGTTTCCAAAGTTTCTAGGAAATAATGTGATCACTGTTGATGATCATCTCTATGCCATGGGCCGAGACATGGAAAATGAAGAAGTGGAACATGAGGATGTAGCAATGAAGCTACTATCCTCATCATTAGCTGAAGATGCTCATAGGTGGTTTAGAGGCTTACCTGACAATCACATAGCATCTTATGAAGACTTTTCCAAGTTATTCAAGAACAGATGGACAATAAAGGAAGACAACAAAATGCTTGTAGCACAATTTAATCATAAATGAAACAATAAATGAATTTGACAATAGGTTTGACAAATTGTGTAGTCAAATATTGACAGATCTACATCCTACAACTGGAATTGTTCATCTCCTTTACATGAATGCATTCGATGGGAAATTTCATTTCATTCTGAAGGACAAGAAGCCCACCACCTTGGCACAAGCTGAAGAGTAAAATGTAGAAACTGAAGAGAACCTCTTTGAATCAAAGGTTGATCCTTTTTAGTGTCCTCATGCCAAGGAAAAGACAAAGACCAAGGCTTCCCATAACAATACTCCAAATCCAATTTCCCTCTTGACTCAAAAGATAGATCATATGACTACTTAGTTTGTCCAAGCTCAGAATCAAATCATGGGCCGATTAACCATTGTGGAAAGGAATCAATCTACCTCCAGAAATTAATTTGATAGACAACATAGAGATTCCACAGGTTGGAAACCAAGGCCTCAACAAGAGGCAAAGGCTCATGATACATTGAACCCGATTGGAATGATCAACACAGAGCAGATGCCGTGGTGTTCCCCATGTCAAGAACCTCACCGAGAGGATGAATGTCCTCAATAAGATGAATACTCTACTGATAGTATGAACTTCATGGATATGATCTGTAACTTCCAAGAGGAAGAGGTCACACAGGAACAGATTGACGAGGCCAAAAGAAAGGGGGAAAGAGAGGGAAGACTTTGGGTGTTAAACAAGTTGACAAATGATCAAAGAAAGGAATTGAGGAAGAGGGAATTATTGATATACACTAGGTGGAATAAAACTTCAGTTCCTCCGTCATAACCTTCCGCTCCACCTCAACCAGAAGCAACTACTCCTCCTCTGTCTATAGAGAAGGTGGTCCCACCACTTCCAGCTCCAGTACATGAGTTGCTTCCAAATCCAACTCCAACCGAAGATGAGATTCAGTTGAACATGGATGTTGCAACCATGTTTGGGAAGTTGAATATGACAACCCCTGCAAAAAAAATGTGCAAAATTCCTTTTGCAAGGAGGGAAATCTTGAAGTTATTACATGTACCAACTGAGAAGGGGGACTCTCCAATCATTTTGAACACCATTGTTATCACTAAAATTTCGTCCGCACATGGTTACAAGAACTCAGCATCGTCAAACAGTGATGAAGTCATTCATAGACCTGAATTAATACCACAACATTCAAAAAAGGTCAAAAACTATACAAAGTAGTGAAAAATTGAAGAGCGCTATGCAGACATTGGGCGTGCGCGCGCATGCACGTAACAAGAACGCAGAAATCCCGCACAGGTGCACGATGCGCGACTGTTAGCGCAAAAACCCGTGCACCTGGGCGCATTTATGAGAGTGGTCGGCCTCCCACCCACTTATGGTTCATCTCCCAAGCCAATTTGACCTTCAAATCCGGACTGGATCTGACTGGTGGGCTGGTCAAAGACCTAAGAATGCCCTAAATGGCCTCTTTTCACACTACAAAGCAGTTAAACAATAACCCAAAGCAATGCTATAAAAAGCCATGAATGCACCTTATTTTTTGAAGGAATTTAAAGTAATGTTATGCTGCCTCTATTGTTTTGAGGACTCTATCCTTGTCAAAAGCATATTGGCACCATTACATTGGACAATCCACCTCACACATTGAGTGGATTTGTAAAGAGTTCTTTCATCACCATTTTCCATTTTTCTTTGTTGTAAGAAGAGCTAGCTAGTGACGGTCCAAGAGCCTTCCCTTGGAGGAAGAAGGGACTCATAGTCCCCTTTCTTCTTGGTGCTTTGTTTTCACTAATAGATCAGCCTCAAACATTGGTGACATGGGTCTTTTGGTTCTTTTTGTTTCTTTGTCCCTATGCTCATGAATTTAGTTTTTATTGCATCTCTTAGTTTAATTCTTAATTGTAGCTTTTATTTTCTTTCCCTAACTCTTTTCTCTATAGCTGTCCTGCTCAGCAGACCCAACTGAGCTTGCAAGCACCTCTGTTTTGCTCACCAAGGTGACAAAAGAGGCGCAATAGATTGGTGACTCCGCTGGGGAAAGGTATCAATTTCCTACCTCATTTGGGTTTTTCTTGCTCCTCTTTTAGTTTGTTTAACTTGCAGGTGCACTAACCGGCCTAAGCCGACCTGCCAACCAACCAATTCCAAGTTGAATTGAGAGAAATCCATTCGGATTTTTCATTCTCGGCCGTGTGCCATTTATGCGTGGGTTTTTAGGCCCACAGATGCACATCGTGCACCCATGCGCTTGATTCACCATTTTGTTTTGCACACGTGCGCTTGCTGACTTGTCTCTGTTCGCGCGCATGCGCTCTGTCTTCACTAGGACCCGCGCATCTGTGCAAAATTTTATATTGTAAAGTTGTTGAGATGTGGGGAAGGCCATTTGCCTTCTTAAAAATAATGTCAAGCATGTTTTAAAACTGCACCACACTTAGTCCCCTCATCATATAAAGGGGTTAGTCAAAAAACACATAGGCACTTAGGAGGATAAAATCAATTTCCTTTCTTTGCTTTTTGCCACATGGATGGCTTGTTTTGACTCACAAATATAAGTTGGAAATCATTTTTAATCACATTTAACTTGCATTGGGACTAGAAGTTGAGTAACAATCGCTTAGTATGCTCTTCTCTCGTGCCTCCAAGCGATCTTGAGAAACAGAAAAATATTGTGAAACGATTTCATCTCCCTTAAGAACATTAAAAACCTTTAGGAGAGGGAAACAACCCTTCTTGGGACTCCTCTTAGTTTGCTTTTTCAAACACATCTTAATATTGTAACGGGCCCATATATGCCCACATGCTACAAAGATAGAATAGTGTTTGAATTTTTGCTTTCTTAGATCAAAACACTAGGGAAGTTTAAAGGTTTTGTAACGGGCCCACACATGCCCACATGTTCAATCTAGGATAATTTCAAAGCTTTTCTTAGATTACATCACAATAGGGAGTTAAAAGGATAGTAACAGACCCACATGTCCACATGCTATCTTCCTAGGGACTTTTGAATTACACAAGGTTGTACCAAAGGCACTTAGTTAATTAGGTAATCAAACACTTGTAAGGACCAAGCAAAGTCCACATGCAACAAGGTGACAGCTAATTCACTAAAAATTGGCACACTTTCACTCACACACAAAAGTCACTTATCACTCACATAGCTTCTTCTTGAAATGTGGAGGTCAAAATAATTTTTCTCCTAAGGGATTCCGAAAATACCCCACCCTTTTCTTGACGAGACTATCCACTCCCATTTTTAATCAACGAGGTTGGTTTGCACCCCCAACCTCCCAAAACAACCACATCTAAAATCTTTCTAAAAACTCACTAAGTTTTCCTCCACAGGAGGTGCCAAAAGAATTTTTTTAGTCTAGGTAGGATTTCGGGGATAGGCATCCAAATAACTCCCCATTATCTGGTTCTCACATTGTCAAAACATAGAGGTTGTCAAATAGGGAACTGAAAATCCTCCAAGTCAAGTGTTCCAATACCATAAGGCAGGGAGATACCCGTGAAGGCTTGAAGGCCGAGGTCCAGTTGTTCTGTGCGTCCCCCCTTGAGGCACCCACCTCTTGGACGGGATCCAACCCATGACCCATTTCTTAGGCCGAAAATCTAAATGCCGCACTTTGACCGAGGTACCTAGTGACCAACTTTAGGACATCTACCCAGG